>CM062833.1:9469519-9621488 GCA_031772345.1 Himalopsyche anomala | reverse complement strand
CCCACATCTTAGGTCTCTTATTAAAATTTGACATCGACCTTCCCGGGAATAGAACCCAGTCCCGCCTGATCGGAAGATACTAACCAACTAGACTACACTGAAAGACGATATATTTATCTGTAACTACTTCTGACACGCCATTTATGTTTATGCTATATTTTTTAATGACGATATTTAAAGTTTTAAAATACTGTTTTTGATTTACTCGCCGGTACTAAAATCCCAATTGGTGGTTTATTTTATTTTATGTAATACCGGTATTGATATACTCGTCTGGTTTTATCACTAACCGTGAGCGCCAAGTTGTCAAAATAATACAGTATTTTTTGCATAAAATGTAACAAAGCTTATTTTCAACATTGAAATTTTTATCTCGGTTATTAAAGATAATATACTTGCGGTATTTTTGCGTAAAAGCAAATAAACAACAAAAACCTAAGACATAAGCTAACAACTCCTTTTTAATAAATTTTGCACGTTATTATTTATCAACATCGTGTATAATATTATAATATACATAAATATATAAATTACTATTTATATGGTAAATCATCGATACATTGTCGTCACTTAGACTTCATTTTAAATAACCACGTTATTTTATACTATTTATTTATTTTCCTACCAAATTTATTTAAGTTGTAGTTCGTTTAGTGGTATTTTTAAATGTTACTTTAATAAAACATAACATGTTTTTGATGCCAAGCTTATTTACGTAAAATCCATAAAATTATCTGCTAAATTCCAGTTCTAATCATTCATAACAAAGGCATAAAGTTTCAGTCATAAATTACATTTAATGCTACCGGATTAAGCTGTATCTGAAAGCAATTAGCTAACCCTTTATAATTTATGTTGTTTCTGTTTTAATATTGCAATTAACGGCGTTATAACGAATATTAATGACATTTATGAATTCGTGTTTTTGCGGAAATTGCAGTAAATAAATAAACTGTATCAATCTCGTAAATTATTGTTTTTTTTTAATTATTCACTTAACAGTACCTTATATTTACTTTTATGAGTACGAGAGAAATTTTTGGATGATTGTATTCATCATACGAGCACTACGCCATCTATCCATTGAAATGACGCCTTTAAGCTATTTAAATTTAAAAAATGAAAATGTGAATTGAAGCACATTAATTTATTATTTTGTAATATGTCTCAACACATCGAAATTTCAATTCTAATGAATTAATTTTAATCGGTTAACGATAGAAAAAATCACCGTTCTGGTTTATTCCTCGAGTTGTCAAAACTTTGACAAGCTGTGTTGGTTTCAGTTATGATTATAAATCAAATTGTTGTAGATTATATAAGCCCCTGAGAAAAGATGTAAACCAAGTGGTATTTTGATTTTTAAAAAAAGTCAGATGCGTTATAATATTTTATCTGTTTCAAAGTATCGTAAAAGTGAAGTGAGCTTTATAAATATACTTTCCAATAGTGTTGTTTCCGTAAATTAAAAATGTTCAAACCACAAAGTACTTGAGAGTCCCATTAAAAAGCATTAAAAAGCATCATTTTGTTATTTGACTCACTTCACTTGTCAATATCTCATATCATTTTGTTTACAGTTTACAGTTGCATTGATGTTGATTTACATATCTTTGAGGATGATTGTTTTTGTAAGTAGTAAATACGAGCAATCATTTTTAGGGTGTTCACTGTCAATAAATACTTGGTGAAAACGCATTATACTAAAAAAGCACAATATTTTTTGTACTACTTCCCTTTTTATTTAGCAAGATCAGGATTGGTTTCGCTCGCGACGAGCATTAGCAACTTAGTTCATTTGATAATTTTGCTTACAAAATGCTTAGTATTAAAAGTATTACAAATTGAAAAGCATTGGTGTAAGGCAGATTTTTCAATGTGTTGTTTTGATTATTATGTTTATACAAGATAATTTACAAAAAAAAAAACACATTTGCCTTTATTAAACTATCAAATGTCTTATAGCAAAATCCCTAAATAATTAAGCGACTCGAGTGCTTGCCGGCCCTTCATACATAATGCGCACATGCCAGTCCATATATTATTTGGCTAAATTATGTAGCGTGTATTATATTAATGGGTCCCAAACGAAGTGTAAAAGGTTACTTCTTATAATTCTAAGCATAGTCGAGGGCCGATTTCAGCTTACATATTATATAAAGTGGGGCAATGGGCCGAGCTAACATAAGCGAATTTGTCAAAGTTAGGCACTGGTTAACTGCAAAATAAATGGTAACGCAGTCAAAATAAAATACCCTTTTTATTTTACCGAGCCATTAGCAGAATTAATGTTTTAATATTTTATTAACAAATTTATTCAATCTTATGGTAGGTACTCTAGCAAAAAAGATAAGAATTGTATGAAATGAGAAAATTCTACTAAAGTCGTCTTCAAAAACGATAATAAAAGTTAAAGTTTACTTTTGATTAAAGTTAATTAAATCCATTGCAAGCAATTAGATTAAAGAATAACCTGGATGCTAAATGTCTAATTATCTCGTCATATATTTATCCATGTATATTTTTTAATTCAAACCTACCTCACATGTCATTCAATAAAGTAAGAAATGATTCATCTTTGGAGGCTAGCTTAAAAAGAGTTGATTAAATAAAACTTATTTGGTCGCAAACTAACATTATTTTATAACTAAGTAAACGATAAAATTTAAGCGGCAGCACTTAAAATATAACATTATTATAATTAAGATTTGTTTAGGTATTTGTTTTTTCAAATAAATATTAAATAAGGTTCATTGCTGCTTCCTATACACCGAGCAATATTAGTTCACGGTTGCATTGAGAAATTGAAACAAAGATGTGATATGACGTTAAAAGGTAGTTTGTACTAGGACATCCAATCCCGGTCCCATCTTGAAATCTCGGGATTCACAATTTTCACAATCCCGTAATTTCGGAATCTGGAATTTCAATATTGGAGGCCCTAGTCTATACTCTTAATGATAATGAGTAAAAGCCGAATAATTTTAATTTTAATTCCACAAACTAATCAAAACAGTTATTATAGGCAATAAATAAATGAAGGATTTATAATGAGTGAATGGTATAAATGTTATGTTTGAATATTATTTCATCAAATACAACCACCCCTGCATAAACAAGGGGTGCATTGATCCAATGCCACATTAACCGGCCGCCACTGCCTCATAGTATCAGGTCTACAAATAATATTTAACAGGGTAATTGGTAATTTTAAGGTCCGTTTTTTTTAGTATCAGTATGATTTTTCATTGTTTTATTATTATATGCTTATACATAATACAACTGAAATGCTTTCGATGGACAAGGTCAGGGATGGCGAACCTTTTTGGGTCCGCGTGCCAAAAATCCTCAAATATTATTTGTCGATTGTGAGGCGTGCCCAAGCAGTAAAAAATGAACAAAATATTAAAAAAATGATTTTTTTAAACTATTGTAGTTCATCTTGGTAAACATTTGTAAATTAATTAAACGGAATAAATTAATAATTCACGGATTATTTAATCAAAATTTTATTTTTTTAAACTTTAAAATGTTTTTTTTTGAACTTGGGAATCGTTCTCAAACGTGCCACTTCGAGCACGCGTGCTATATGTTCACCATCCCTGCACTACGTGATTGCCACTAGGGCCTCCAATCAGGCTTCGAAATAATTGTGGAATCCTTCAATCCATTACTTTTTCTGAGAAAGAACCTAAAAAATGCTCTCGCCTTTTTTAATGTCTGTGAAAACTGTCAATACGGAACTTTTTTTAGGGAACGAGCTTCAAAAATTCATTGAAAATTATTTTGTAATCTCTTGATTCCTCACTTTTTTGCCAGTGAACAATCCCAGGATTCTAAGAGCCCCGATCCAGAAATAGTTCTGAATTCCGAAATCCCGCGATAAAAGAGGTCCGGGATTGGATGCTCTAATTGTCACCTATCATTATACCGTGTTTGTAATTGTAACGCATTTTATCTAAAGGTGCTCTGCTATATTAATATTTGAATTGCTCTCCGTGTATGTTACAATACAAAAGATAAAAATTGACACAAGCCCTATATGCGGCAGGGTATAAGTTACTCTACTTAGACGTCAAATATTAGTTTACCAAGAATACACGTGGGATTAGGCTTAGTGTTCATATCAAGCTAGGTAAACCAACCTACAGAATTGACATTTAGCCTACCTTAACTTGATTTATTTCAGTGATATTTGTCAGATTCTGTAGCGTCTATTTTAATGAACGAAAAACGCAAACATACACCATCTGTCATTTATACATGTGGTGTAATTTTTAAACTTTAATATACTTCGATTTCAAAACAAAATTAAATATTTTTTTTTTTTGCTCTTTTTAATTAATGAGTATTCAATTGTATCAATAATTTGTTGGTATAACATTCCTATACTGGAAGAAGTTGGTACATAAAAAAATTGACAAAAATAAGACACAAGTAAGTACTCATTGAGATTCTGTTATATCAATTCTTTGTCCGAAATAACTCCTCAGTTAGTGCATTTATTATACTAGCTTGGCAAAAACAACATTTTTATACGTACTTATTTTAAGGCTAAAAATTATCTTAGACTATCTATTTCTGACATTATTTGTGTGATCTATATTTTGATATTATAATTATATGTGTAGAATAAAATATTGAAGTTAAAGGTTTTATCATAAAAGTTTAAATTTTAAATTTTCTGTTTACTCAGAATTATCAATTTGTTAGTAAAAATTTCTGCCACGTAACGATATACTTAGTCTTAGTGTAACAACATTCTATTGCATCGTGTTGTTGTTAATATCATTTGGTTTTATTCAGCATATTTGTATATTTGTCAATTATTGATGAATCACCCTCTTATTTAAAATTAATATTTTTAAATGATAGTGCTTATTGATATGAATGGTATTTACCAGATTTTAAGTGTCAACATCAAGTGATAATCATCAATAACAACACCAGGCTGAAAACGTTATTGCCACAATAAGATTAAAGAATAATTTCAACTTTTTCACTACAGAGTGTATAAATATTACCAACTGTCTTATTCCACAGTCCTTTTCTTAGGATGCTCACGATTTATATTTTAAACAGTCGGAGAGAAATACATCTGGAATCATATTTCTCAATTAAGAATTCTACTGTTTGTACAAACAAAATGTTTCTGATAATGGATTGCTATATCGTATGAATATATATATATATCGCCGTTGAAAAAAAGTTTACACAAAGTAAAAAAAAATGGTCAACTGTGATCGCAATATCGGGCAAGTAAATCAAAATCGTTTTTTTCAATCGAGTAATTCAAAGTCATTTTTTCATTCAGCGTTGTAGGTAAAAATTGTCATTAAAATATGTATCATTATCATAATTGCCGGCTTCGTGGTCGAGTGTCAACGTGGTTGGACTAGAACACGAAAGTCACGGGTTTGAATCCCAGTAAGGACAGTTTTTATAGATTCATTTTTCAATCGATTTATGAATTTCTATTCGAAGACATGAATGTATGAAATGTCTTGAATTCCTCCTCCCACCCAGGGATGGGCTAGACGGGGCTCGGGGGGGGCTCGCGCGAGCCCCTTGTTAAATTTCGATGAGGCCAGCGAGCCCCTTGTTAAGATAAGAAAATCATTTGTCTTGATCAAATCATTACATAACTGCAATTTCTGTAGATGGTTAAGTTTGAAAATAATTTCTCCCTTCATTTTTTCATTCAGCGTTGTAGGCTGGACCTCACGGGTTCGAGTCCCAGTACGAAACAGTATTTTTTTGGTCGATTTATCTATTTTCTGTTCGAAGGCATGGGTGTTTGTGATGTCTTAAAATTGTCTCCCACTCTTACGATCCTTCAACTCAACTGGGTGCTACTATTAGTCATCACTATTCCTGTCTTATCCTTATCATTCTATCCGTACTACTCTCTTTGGAAAAGAGAGATTAAGCGACTAAGTAACAAGCAGTTCTCGTAGAAAAAAAAACTTTTGGTGAAATACCTTCATTAGAAGGGTATATGCTTGACATTGGGAGCGGACAAAAAATGGATAACATTTACCGAGCCCCTTGTTAAGATATTGGCAGCCCACCGCTGCAGTCCGACCCATCCTATCATAAAAGAGGGGCGTAGCGATAACGAATACCTATCCACTAGTCTCATCACTCTCGTCCTAGACCTAGCATTCTTTCCCCTCCCTCTAAGAGAGGTTTAGCAAATGAGTAACAAGTAGTTCTCGTAGAAAATCTTCTGTTGAGACAAATTACACTAGTAATCCATCTGGTCCACATTGGGAGCGGACATGGTAAAAATAAACATAAACAGTTTCTTAAAATAATTTTAGATCATTTAAAGGTTCATCAATTCTGGAAGCTAATAATATTGGATACGCGTAGCAATTCAAAATATGTGATGATTACCATACATTTAAAATTAGATATCGGTTAAATATATTTTTACATTTTCAAAACCGATGAAAACCGGGATCACAGTTTTGGTAATACCGGTAATGCAATCCGTATGCTTTTCTTATTCAGAAGTCTAAGAAACCCTGACAAAAGACAATGTGATAATTTTTTAAAAAGCTTACACATTACTGAACATATTTCGTATTGGCAAGAACGAGTTCAGACTATTATTATAACATTAAACGTTTTGAAGTAGATTGTGTCATAATTTGTATGGTGAACAAGATTAGTTTTTTTTATATGTTATGCATACATGGTCGCATTCCAAAAGTTATTGACTTTTTTATAATTTAATGTTTTTTTATTATAATATAGATACCATTTGGATCAGTGCTATAGTCAAAATATTGTTAAGTACAGCCGCAAACATTCACAAACGATAATAATATAATATGAGTTCTTAAGTTGTTTTATCAAAGAGTTTTTCAAAAAAGCTGCTAACTCAATGAAAATTCAAATTTAAAAAAAACTTTCCTTTAGTATAAAAACGTTTCAACGTTGAAAGTTTCTACATGTATTTTTTATCATATTTTTTTGTTGCTCAAAATTTTAAACACAACGTTGAAAGCTTTATAATTACTTGTAATTGAGAGAAAAAATACTCTTCATTGCGTTATTTTAACGGAACAGATTTTTATGAATAAATGAATATTTTTAAAAATTGTGTACGTTAACTTTATTCCTTTAACGGGGCAGCGTTAAATCTGTCTTTTGTTCCGCGTGAGAACTTTTATTTTTTTATGAAAATATTTTAGTAAATTTCGTTCAAATATAATACATTTGAGGCAAATATTTATGAATTCATTACACACATTATATTATTTGATTTAGACGTCAATCGAAAACATTTTTTTGTCAAAGACATAAATTTGAATCAGTTCAAGTTCATCCGTGCACTTGAACACCTGAAGATGTCGAAAGGCAAAACCCGAGTCGTTAGTGAATGTAAATTATTTCAACGATTCAAATTACGTATAGAAATTTTACCAAGCATCTTCTGTCAAAATCTTAAAATAGAAATTAATGTATTTGAAAATTAATTAAGTTAAAATTGTGGGAAGAGAATTGAAAAACACGCAAGAACAACTAAAACAATATTGATTTCACGGATGTTTTTAACGTAATAGTAATTATATAATTAGTATGAAATTGATATTATTTAAGGCTGAAAATAAGCTTTGAATACGACGCCTGAGAAATCTTGTGGTAATATGTTATTCTTAAAGTAACAAACAGGTATAGAATACTGTAGGATAACAAACCACCCCGTTCTATAATAATCCATCCCGAAAACTTGCGGCCTAGTTAATTGTTGGAGATTTTGTCAGGTTTCTGAGTCTACACGGAAGTTGCGGGTAGAGAATATAATTCAACCTTGAACTAACCGTCATAATATCAAAAGATTATTTCAAATCTTCATCTACTCGAGAATTCTTTAGAAATTAATCCTATTCATAATATTACGATAGTAGCCAAGTATTTTTAATAAAAGGTTGATTTTACGGGATACGGAAATGGAAACTTAAAATAATACTGTACATATTTAAATATTGTATATACGGTATAAATATATTTTTGAAAGTAAAATATTATTATAATTTAAATCTATTGAAGAGAATAAATTTTGAATATTTGATGAACATGAATTAATTTATTTTATGAATTGAATTTCTTGTATATAAATTAGTTATTTTTTATGTGTAGCAGTAATCCAATTATTAAAACGGGACATTGGAGTTTATCTTTTTTATTTTCTTCACTTAATAAACGTACAATATCAATACTGAAAAAAAAAGGAATTTTATTGACTGGTCTAATAACTTTTCATTGCATACTTTTCCTCAATAGTGAAGTACTGCAAGAGGATTTAATAAATATCTATGTTATATAATATAACTATATTTTGTTAAAAACCAAAATGGCTTACAATTAAAGCATTAACTGAAACCTCCTCGAGTCACTTTCTATTATTGTACAATGTTAAGATACGTTATAAAAATGTGTAAATCTGCCTATAATGAGTCGATATTATGATTCATTAACATATGTGACAATGCAAGAAATTGATGTGTACATCAAATATTCTCATATGTTCACAAACAATATTCTACAGGTCGTGTAATAATTTTTGACACGGTCTTTGCGTTTCACAAAATATCGTACGGTTATTGATAAATCTTAAATAAACATTTTGTAGAATTTTGTTTATCTGACACAAGGTGAAAACAACCTCGTGAAAATCGAAGGATGAGCATCTAATTTCGCATAAATGACTGGCTTCAAACAGTCGTAGTATTGGCGGAACTGAAGCACGTTAACCGGACAGTACGAAGTATTACTATATTAAATTTTCTATCACTGACCAATTATTGTACTTTTGTATCTTGAGTTTTATTTTACCATATTGTAAATGCTTCAATTTCTCACCAATACGTTCCTTGGCACAAACATAATCTGAATAAAATCAGATTTTAAAAATAAATGTCTGATACAAAATAATTTTCGTTAAGTAAGATTAAGATAAAGATAATATAAAAATAATACTGAACATTTTCAGTTAGCATATTTTTTGTTCAGATATGAGGATATCATTTGAAGTTTACGAGAGTAAATTATTTGATACAAAAAGAAGTATTAAAGTCCTGGAAATTTGAAATATATTCGTCAACAAAAAGTAAAATTTTGATGACTCTGATAAACTTAATCAGCAAAAATATGACTTTGTTCCTTTAACACACCTTTTGAACATCAGAGAGAGTGAAATAAGGACGGTCCCACGTTTCAATTAAGTGCCAGGAAATTAATGAGGCTTGAAATTTTTCGTGAAACTCGCCGGGGAAATCCGTGAGCTTTTCCGCAGGCTTAGTTTACACAGCTTTTTGTTTCTTGGAAATTTCTTTTTGGTATGGGTATTTGTCACCGAAACGAAATGAAATTTCTAGATGTCAATCAATGACAACAGAGTCTATTTAAAAAAAAGAATAATATAAGTTTTTAGACATTACATAATTATTCTTTCTTATGCGAGAATGGTACGGCAAAAAGGAAAGAATCAAACGGTAATATAAATGGAATAAAAACAAAGTATAAAAAAAATAAGGCAAATCCCTAAGAACAATTTTTCATTGGAGATTGAGACTGACTTATAAGCTATGTAGTAAACACTCTTGCTCTTAAATAATATTTAGATCCTAACAGTTAAGACACCTGTACAAACTTAATTCTGTTACCATGTTCAACCTGTGATTTGGATCAACTCTAACCAACTTTAATAAATTAAGCTAAGTCAACAAAACAACAACCAATTAAGGATCCGAAGAAAATTCACCGTAGCATTGTGTACACTTATTACTGTAAAAAGTTTATTTCTATATTACAAAAGTAAAAAATCATAACTTCTAACGACTATATTTCTTTAAGTATATATTGATCATTCTAAATAAATATTTTACGTAAATATCTTTCCATGTCTTTGTCATTCATTTATAAATCTTTATTTATTGAATAAAAATATTTGACGTTTTGCTCATTATTTCATGGACAACTCCACCTTAACTTTTATTTAACGATAGTACATAAAATCTAAACATCAAAGTAAAAAGAACCTTTCATAAAACTTTGGATATTCATCGTTTTTTATGTGTATTGTTTTGTATTATAGTGTCTTTGAAACGACACATATAATTTTGACAGTACTAACAATATGTCCATGTTTCTCTATTTGAAGCAGAGCTTCTAGGTTACTACAGACTATTTTATAAATCAGTACCTTCTGAACATCTCGACACATTTATGCAGAAGTCATTTCCAATTTTATATAGTAAAAAATGTATTTGGTATAAAATCTAACAAAAACCAAGACGCAGATATTTATCAACATTGAAATACATCAAAGTCTGGCGGTGGTATTCCCACGTACACAACATTTATTTAAAACTTATACAGACGACGCCAACACAATTACGTGCTGAATATTTCAGGCCGTCTAAAATAAGTGTATTCGCGCTGGAGTAGCACTGTAGGATTTCAAATGTTGAATTAAAAAAGATAATTATGGACCTCTTTGGTCTTAAACTCTTTAAAAACTGAACATATAACTAACATCGTTCATAGATCATTTTTTCTCTTAATTGTATCAGAATATGCCTGAATACACAAGATTTGCAATAATTTTTATGTTTTTCAGCTCTAAGCACGTGTTGAGACCAAACTTAATAATACTATGTTCATAAAGTCACTCTTGTTTTAAAAAAAATAACCCATCTTATATTCTTTTCTATATAAGCCACCAAGAGATGAATTGAGCCTTGTGGTATTTTAGGAAAATCTGAGTTACGTGCCATATACAATTCTAAATGTCTTAAAGCATCAAAAAAGTGAAAGCTGGCTCAAACAACGAAAAAAAAATGTGAAGAAAACCCGTATATATAAAAATTGTATAATATAGTGAAAACTGTATGATAGCGTCCAGAAAAAATCATTAAGCAGAATAAGATGAAAAACCTTCCAACAAAAAACGTAGTAAAATCAAACATTGAATCAAATATAACAACAACAAATTTATTACATTTCCAGCAATGCCGAGATTTTCGGAAGACCTTTGCATTAATATGTTCTTTTTAACAGATATTTTTTTTTACGTATACATCAATTTGTTGTTTATTGTGGACATCACATAAATGAAACAGGAAACGATCTTTGATACTGTTTTGTTTCTTTGTTTGTATGTCACGGTAGAAAGCACAAGATAGATTACTCAAGCAATAATGTAATTTTTTACTATTTGTGACATTGTTCTGAAATACAATGAAAATAATACAAAAAATCATGTTATTTATATGTAAAGATAGCAAATATCTTGACCGGGCTCGTGGTTGCGTGGTCAATGTCGTTGTCTGCAATTGAAGAGTTCACGGGACACAATTTTATATCTTGAAAAAAGCCAAGACTTTAGAATCCATTATTCGAACAATAACGAGTGCAGTAGTGCAAATTTTTTGAACGGTCTCAATGGAATGTTTTAAGCATACAATAATAAAATAATCTTGTTTGACTCCATAATTATAGGCTTTAAAGTTTACATATAAGTAAAAGCGTTGCACGTAACAGCTTCGAAAAAATAAATTGGACTTGCAGTGTAGTTAGTATAAAATGTACACAAAAAAAACATAAAACGGTTTCATTTCAAGTATTACTCTACATTTGTTAAATATTTAATTAAAATCATAATTTCTCTGAATTTATAGTGATAATGAGAAAAACGTTGTTACTCAAAGCCACTGCAAGTAATATGACAGACTTTGAATTAAAAAGCTCTATGAAAAAATATATATTATATGTATGAAAATGTCTCTTCTGACAATGCTTGGTTTAGTTTATCGCAAATAGTTATTCTGACTGGATTCTTTTATAAAGTACAAAATGTAACATCCCACTTTTTGTTGAGTTTTGAAATACCGATGTACATATTACTACTGTGGAAACATCCCGAGGCAATAGTGTACCAATGCACCAGATTTAATACAGTCAACAAAGCATTTACATGTATCGAGTAAATGGACTTAAGCCATTCAATGCATTTATATCTTTTCCGGTTCTAAGCTCAAGAAATGCGACCCCAATACCCACATTTTCTTAAATATCTATTTTAATATGGTTGATACAATGTTTATAATTAAGGTATTCTTATATCATAGTTTTTTGGACCTTTTGTAGTTTATATAAATACGCGATAATGCGATAACGAAATAAGTGCCCGCTTATCAGCGGTCATTTGTAAGATAACTGGGCTGAACGCGTCAGTTGAAAATTCATATTTGTACTGGAATGACGTCTTTTTTACGCGCAACTTAAAATATGATTATGTATTAAAAATACACGGATTTTTGTAAAAAAAAATGTATGAGGAATGATGCAGAAAGATATTTTAAAGCCCTTAGACTTTTTTTTTTTTCATGATAATAAGGCCAATAACGAGGAAACCACCGTGGTCCCTAAACGACCCCGTCAGCAGAGAAGTATTTTTCTAGTCTCCGAGCCGCGAGAGATATACACTATTCAAATATTTAATTTAAACTGATTTTCTACTTTTATGCTATGCAATTACTATAACTATGATTCTTAAATAAAATATTTAAATTGTGTTTGAAATTTGATGACAACTTCTTAATTAATAAATGTATTTACCTCCCGATGTCAACTCACAATTACAAATATGGAAAGTCTTTCATCTTTCCGTAAACAATCAAGATCTAAATACCTCCACCCAGACGTATTTACCAGTTCGTTAATTAATAATTCAAAGAATATGAAATAATTGTTGTTAAATGATACAATGTAAATATTTTTAAGTTGAGAGTTTTGTACATCGTACACTTCCGCTTCTATTGGACTGAGAAAATGTGTATTTTTCGATTTAAAATGAATTATTTTAGTAATGATTATTTGATACTATTGATTTTGTGAAGATAAAATACAAAAAAGTCATAATATTAAACGTAAATTGAATGTAGTCAGGCAAAGGTAATCAACCCACAAATACCAAATTTTACAGGATGGAGATAAACATTTTTAACGATTTTGTGCCAATATCAAAATGTTAAATAAACAAAACCTTGAATTGCACAGAGACATAGAATGTTATAGTATTTTACTAAACTTATGTAACCAATATACATTTTATAAGTTGTTTAGGAAAAATCTTTGTGCAGGTTCTTTATTCTGGTCGCAATTTTCACAAACTCAAAATGTAAATTTGAATATTGATTCGGGATTTCCGGCATGCATATTTTTGATATAACTGTATTAAGTTGTGTAAATTATGATTCTAAAATTAATAAACTATTTAAAAACGAACTTAGCATAATGAAAATGACTTTCTTTGGTTAACTTCTTTGTGTACTGTATGAGTATATGTATGTATGCGCAAGTGTGTTTACATGTATGGATATAGTATGAGGGGAAGCATATATAATATAATGTGATTTGCAAATGAATGCATATGAAGTCCCCGTGAACTGGCTTCACTAAAGATTTCTTACTTTTGTAGCAATCACGCCCTTCCGTCTGCAACGATGGTAAGGGAACACAATTTTTCAAAACATTAGCGATGAAAGAGACTCGAAGAACTTTGATGCTAACGTGTCTTGGTGCGCTCCATAAATTTGATATACAAAAATATAAAATATTTTTTACAACTTTGGTGAAACAATCTATTTAATTTATCTTTTAAAACAGAATAATGAAGTTCGGAGAAAAATAGGTCTGTTTCATTTGGTATAAGCCGCATTTTATGAGTGACAGGCACACTTTTATAACCACTGTTAAAAATGAATAAAACATTGTTTAATTACTTGGAATATTCATACACTACGAAAAAAAATATAAGACAAAAAAAAAAGATTTCGATTTTTGACATGATATTCTTCGCGGTCCCCTTGTAAACAAACCATTTTATACAAAAAATTAAAAATAATTTAATTTGGGCTATAAAGAAAAAAATAAATATAAATTAAATCCTCAGCACATTTTAAATGTCGTGTAAACGGAATATAAGGTAGGTCGTTTTTAAAACACCGTCAGGCTTTCCCGGCAGAAACTTATCATTACAATACTTTGTCACACAGCTTTTTTTAAGCGACGTGAGCTTTGTCGGAATAAAACTGATGTCTAGTATTTTAAGCAACTTTATTTGCATAATGGCGTGTTTTATTGAATGTAGTTACGGGGTTGTTTGTCAAATACTTTGTGATGTCAAATATGTTTTTACTGCTAGTTATTAGCCTTTCCAGACAAATTTTGAAATATGAACTGTTCTTTTGAGTTTGTTGACAAACACATATTATACCGTATTCAATGATTAATTTTTTTAGATATAATGTAAGTAATGAATGATCTATAATAGAAACCAAAAAAATATTTAAACTTCAAAATTTATAGCATTCCTCGAAGTCACTAGTGAGTTCAGTATGAATGATTATAAAAAAAAATATTTTTCATATAGTGATCATCGTTTACTGTTGATATTATAATGTATTTGATGTAACTAAGCTTAATGACATGGCAAGGTAGGTGGAAAGTAATAATACGTAAACTGAAAATGAAATGTAACTCGAAAGAAGTCATATAGAGATCGAGCAGAATGTTTTCAAGTACAGTTTGTCTTTATTTTATCATGAGATTTTGGGGATTATTTTTTTAAAATAGGATGTAAATTCATTGCCAGACATTGTGAACAGATAAAAAAGAATTATTTATTTATTTATTCATTTATTTAATTAACATTGCACAAGGTTGACAAATTATAAATTTAAAACTTTTGCAATGGAGAAAAAAAATAGTACAATTTAATATTAAAATCAGTAGAAAAAAATGGCAAAGAAGTCAACTGAGTAAGCTCCGACGAACTCTACTTTAATACATAAAAAATAGTATTCGTCGGAACTCACCCACGTCTACGTGGAATATGTCGACATCCGAAGCAATATTGTTGAACACCGTTAAAGCTCTCCCCAGTGGCATCCCCATTGGCAGGCTGGTTCTACACCTTGGGAGAACAAACAATTCATGTTCACGATTTCTCAAAAAATAATCAGGAACATTTAGATTCACATTCTCAAGAATGGTGGAATTCTCATTATGAACATGTCGATCGTATCTTGGGACTATATCGATAGCGCAAGAAATATATTATATATGAATTATCCTTACCTTATACATAACAATTAAAACAACTGATACTTACTTCGCCAGTATTTTTATAGTTTCATAATCACTATAAAAATAGAAGTCAGAATTGATTTAAAAAAATTCATGGCCGTGACTTAAAATGTGGTTAGGTTAGGTTAGGTTAGGTTTTTCTTGCCAACAAAAAACTGTCATTATGGTAAAAATACAAATTATTAAAAAAATGGCTTTTCTTTATAAATATTATTTATCCATGTCCGCTCCAAATGTGGAGCATACGGCCTCCTAATGGAAGTATCTCAACATAAGTTTTTTACGAGAACTGTTTGTTACTCAGTCGCTCAACCTCTCTTTAGTTTTAGTTCTCAAGTAGTAGGGATAGAAGGATAAGTTAAAGGATCGAAAAGGTTGGTAGATAATTTTTAGCCAGCATACATAAATACTTACATACGTTCAAATATCAGATAATATCTAAAAATTGTTCTCTATTTCTAACCAGATAAATAAATACAATTCATGAAAAAATGTAAACATAAAAGCTTTAAAAAAAACATTTTTTTACATATACGAATATTAAAAATGGAAAACTATTAAAAGAACGTTGATTTTTTAGTGTTACCCATCCTTTTCGGTTGCGAGAGATAGACGTACATATATCATAAACATTATAAATTCATTGTTTTGTTAATTGAATAAAAAGCTTGTGCCTTAATATCATTTTTACACCATTAAGCAAGCATTAAAATAGGAAGCTTATATAACTGCCGCCAATGGCGTTACTAAATTTTAAACAGATTTTTTTTAAATATTCATACCGGTGATGAGAATGCACTAAGACGTATATAAATATAAAATAACCAATAATTCAAAAAATACTACGTTTAAAATTAAAACATTAAATGTATAGTAGTTACACATTTTATTGTGCATCGCAAGAATTTTTGACTTATATATTATACAATAATAAATGATACATAGTTCTATTTATATATACTCAAAAGACGGAAGACACATGACAAGTTGTGACAAGCGATGGATAAAAGGAATATGAAATGATTAAGTCACGGTCTACAGAAACACATATAATTAACACTACATATTAAATTACTTAAATACAAAAAAAAAATCGTTTAATTGATAAAATCTAGCTTAACAGAATTTTAAAATTATCCCAGTTGAGTTAAACATTCCTTATTATCAAATTGTAATATTTAATTTGTAAAAAATAAACAGGGAGCTAGTGACGAACTTAAGAATGAACCTTCTATATATTTTCAATAAAGAATCGCATCTCAACTAAAACGCACTATTTATTTTTGAAAACAATTGTGATCATTTGTTAAATGTTTGAGGTTTTTATGTTTTTGATTTAATATTACAGAAAAAATGTTTTTTAAGTATATATTTAAATTATTATGAACCGTTTTATAATTAAAAGTAATATGCCAAATAAAATGTCAGTAATATCTTAAATTTCTGAAAAATTACATTCTTATTTATGACCCTCTTACTGAATACGTGTTGCTACGTCATACCCTCGTTTTAAATAAAGGTGACTCACTGGACACCCCTCATATTTCAAAACACATTAATATTACGTTTTATAAGGTGAAAAGACCAACAATTTTTAATTGTTAATTGCCCATTACGCGCGAAAAAATTAGCCATTATTTTTAGAATTTTAAAGAAATCATTGCAAATTAAAAATTAAATGCGAAGTTTTATTTCATTAATGGGCTGTTGGGCAGAGCATCAAATTAACTTATTATTTACTTAGCTCCAAATGGGTCAACAAAATGAACAGATTTAATTAGATTTTATAATAAAACATCTTGAAATCACGTTCAAATAAAAATTCAAAACAAGATTTTGTAATAAGAGCTCGTTCCGTAAATACAAATGTCAGAGGTGGCTAACTTCCAGTTAAGTAAACTTTAACTTCTTTAGTTAAATAGAGTTTCCAATTTCAAATTTGTACGCCTTCCTTAAATAAAAAAAAAGCAATCTGTTTTCGCCCCTTATAGGAGTAAATAAGTATTACTTTTAGTTAAATAAAATACTAAAATTGAAAAGAATTTTTTAACTATATAATTTATGATAAAAATAATAAAAGATTTTTAGTACTTTTTCCACATAAAAATTATTTGATCAGGACCGGTTTCGCTCATTGCGAGCATTATCAACTGTTAAGAAAAATATATAAACAGTGCTATTTATACATGTTAAATTGAAATAAAAAGGTGTAAGCAACTACTTACAATGAAAAGGATTTACAAATTACATTATAATTACACAAAATTAAAATGCTTAACACCTACAATTAAAAAATCATCAATAAATTTATAAGTGGCAAATGATGTCAATTATAAACCCAATTAAAATTTGGGAAATTTTTAAACAAAATGAAACTACATTACTAAAGAAATAACTTAATGATGATTTTGTATTTTTCCCGCTTCCAAGTAATGATGTACTTCAACAAAATCAGCAACAGTGAAGATTCTGAAAAAGACATTTTTAAAAACCATATCAATTCTTACAAAAGAAATAAAATTTTAAAAATATATATATAATTTATGCTTTATTCTTTTTAATATATAACGGATTTTCGGAGCGTATTTTTTCTGCCACAATTGCATCAAATTACTAAGTGCATTATATTAAGAAAAAAAACATTCTTTTGTGCGTATTTTCAATTTTATTTACTATGATCAGGACCGGTTTCACTCATGGCGAGCATTGTCAACTGATAATATATAGAATTTAACAGTGCTATTTATATGCAATGTCTGTGATATGTAACGTCCTGTGGTATGTGCGCAACTCACTGCTTCATAGATATATAAAAATACAAACGATTGCTGTGAAATCTCTCAAAAGTTTCAAGGCGACGTAGGCAAACATTAAAACCCAGTGATCTTTTATATATTATTATGACGAGGCAATACATTACAATCGATTCACGCATAAAATAAGCCTGCTAATATATATATGTAAATATATATATATATATAGGTAAAACAACAAATGTCATGGAGAAGTGGAAAAGTAAATGTTAATGGGAAGATATACTTAACATATTACTCATAAACATTTATATGGGGACACCTATTATATTTAACTAGGTTCACTGTGAGTTGTTTACCTCTTAAACGATATCATCCTTCTGGCAACAGAAAAGGAAAATAAATAAAAATAATCAATATTATCAGCAATGAAAGAGATTCGAAGAACTTCGACACTAACGCACACTAAGACGCAAAACTCTATTAGTTTGATATCAAAAGAAAATAAATCTCACACAATACTGCGAGTTGGTATTGCATAAATAATTTTACTTAACAAAAGTTTTGAAAATAGTTTCTTGTGCATTTATAATAATAAAAGTTGCCGTATCTTACTAAAAGTGTAATTATATTTATCGGTTTTACTATATATATGATAAAATTGGTAAGTATTTAACAAATTCATTTATTGAAATAGTTAAAACAATATTTATTTGGTAGAAATACAAAAATATCCTATCAATTGTTGTTTACAAATATGTCTTTTTAATTACTATCACAAGTTGAAAGTTTACAAGTCAGAATTGAAAGTGGTATTATGATTTTGTGTATTGTTTGTATTTATATAGTCAAACAGTTATATTAAAAGAAACTTTT
Organism: Himalopsyche anomala; assembly: GCA_031772345.1. Classification (NCBI taxonomy): domain Eukaryota; kingdom Metazoa; phylum Arthropoda; class Insecta; order Trichoptera; family Rhyacophilidae; genus Himalopsyche; species Himalopsyche anomala. The sequence goes on along the minus strand of CM062833.1, from coordinate 9,602,694 downwards.
GACGAGCATTTAATACAAATATATAAGTTATTCAGTATTGATCTGTATCTTAATTTCTAGGCCAGTTTAATGTTGATAACCAACTCTTGCTATATATTTATAATCACTCAACATTTTAATGAATGTAGTGAAGTTTTTATGCTTACACTGATCAAATATTAACTGTTTACTGACTGTTTGATTAATAAAATTTTTAACATTAAAATACTGACTAATTATATATGGCAGTTCCAGCTGCGTGGTCAAGTGGTCAACATCGTTGGCTTTGATAACGGTAGTCAAGGGTTCATTTCCCTGTACGTACAGTTTTTATATAAATAATTTTGAATTAGTATACGGATTTCTGCTCGAAGGCATGAATGTACCTGATCTGAAATAAGATATCCTTAAAACCCACCCTTACATAAAAATAGACGTAGCAAGAACGATAAGCTAACCAATAGTCTTGTTCTAGTTCTATCCTTTTGTCCTTACTATTTTTGAAAAGAGAGAGGTTTATAAACTGACTTACAAGCAGTTCTCGTAAAAAAACCATTTCTGTTGAGATAAACTTCAATAGAAGCCAGTATGTTTCTGACTGGGAGAGTAATAACAGATATTTAATTAAACACTGCTCAATTAAATATGACTCATTTAGAAATGAACGGTAACAAAAAATGTAGTCAAGTTAAAGGAAGTAACCCTTAGTTATTTCAAAATAACTTACTTTTAATAGCCACAAGTCAAAAGGATGTGTCCTGTAAATGCCGAATTTGTATTTAAAATTAGCCTTAACGTTTGAAAAAAATAGCCCGTAAAAATTGCATCCAGGGAAAAGGACAACAAAGAAATAACTTATTAAATTTATAAATTATCAGTTTTTAAGTTTTTGTGCACTTAAAGATTGTTTTTATTAAATATTTTGACATTGTCGTCTCTCCTGTATAATTTATCTTGTGTGGGTTGATTCCTTTTACCTGACTACGGTCGATAAGAAGCTGTGCATTAATTTTACATGAAGAATAATATTTTTTGCAAACATAGTAAGTCCTTGAGCTAGTCACACAGAACAAGTAACTTCTTTTTAACATCGATGTCCTGTACGTTTTTAGTTATGTTAGATATAAAGGAAGAATACCGAGAAAAAATATAAAAGAATTGGCTTAAAGTGAATGATTTTATTTTGTAGATTTAAAGCATTAATTCAAAAATCAAATTTTTCATTTTAATAAAAAATAAAAGTATTAAGCTTTAGTTAACTTAAATTAAATAAAACACTGTTCTATAAATATTTTTTGCTATACATATATACTGAAACTTTTCGCAGCATAAATGTAAAAAAATCTTACAAAAACTGTTTCAGATTTTTTTTGTTTTGTTCATAGAACTAATATCAATTTGCGGTGACGGGTTTACATATTTATGAGTGTTATAAGATCAAGGGAATTCACCGTTGAAATGCCTCATCTTTTTGAGAGGTTGAAAAGCGATGGTTGCTCCAAGTGCACTTCTCAAAGTCAATCCTTCGACAAATTTATCGACGCTACTTTTACCCATTGAAAATTCTCAGGGCAAAAAACAACAGAGTGTTTCATAAGATTTTTAAAATGATTGCACGAATAATATTAAAACACCTGCTTGTAAAATGCTTGTTAAATTTTAAGATATGTTCTATAAAACATGTCCTTAATGTATTCTTGAAATCAGTTATTTTTATTTATTATAATAATTATAACCTAAGCATAAACATCCGAAAAAAATAGAATATATTTATTGAATTAAAAAAAAAGAATATTAAATGTGATATTTATTAAAATTTTATGTTCAATTGTTTTATAGGGAACAAATATATTTCCAAAATATTTGAGGGTGCGCTATGCTAAAATAGATTTTATCATATAGTTTACCATAAAGAATTAAAATGTACTTACTACAGTTTCATAAAGAACAGATAACAAATATTAATAATAGTATAAACCTAATTGATAGCTATTTCAGCGTAACGTTATGTCAGGTTATATGGCGCAGCGGTTAGCGTTGTGGGCTTCCATACCAGACCTCACGGGTTTGAGTCACAGACAGTTCTCGTAAAAAAACTTCTGTTGAGATACCTCCATCAGGAAACCATATGCTCGAAGTTGGATGCGGATATGTATAAAAAAAAAGTTATCGTTCGAAATATAATATGTTTCAATTTTGAATCTTAGTTTGCAGCTTATTATTCTAAGCACTTGGAATAGAAACTTTCTTAAAATAAGTCGTGCAAATCAGACGTGGATCAAACTGCATACAATATTAAATTGATACAGAAAAGCAATACACATGTAAAAATATTCTTGCACGTTTATAAACGAAATGAAATTTAACTTTCGTATTGTTTGTGTTAACTTTGTTGCAATTCAATAAATCCATTTTGTGATTTTAGTGAGTATAAAAAGTGAAATTGATTAACTTACCTTAGCTTAATCTAACATGTTAAGACTCGTTTGAATAACCATAATACGTGCTAAAACGCATATCTTTTAGCACTGTAATAAATCGTAATTATAGAATCCAATGGTTTTTTAGGCATAGAAAACATCATACTGCAACTGTCAACATAGAAACAGATAGATCAAAATTGTTTAATATTTTATATGCTTCGTAATTTCCTTTTTTTGTAGACGAATAAACATACAATAGTAATTGTGCGAGATAATTGATATTTTGAATATATAATGGGCTTAGTTTTTTTCTGCCACACTGTAACGCGCCATTTTTTTCGTGAAATATTTCTCCAGGAAAAGTTTATCTTAGTAGGCAGGTGCGCTTTGTTATCCAAAGACATCCATCAGGAAAACAATCGGCGGGAAACTTTTGAGAAACGTTGATAGATGGGACGTGAAAATTGTTGAGAACTTTTTTCGACATCGTGTCGGTAATAGGATTTTCTGCCTTATCAACATCACGCCTAATGTCAATGAAAATTCTTTAACTGTGATGAGATAGTAATTGATAATTTTTATAGCACAGACTGAAGGACCTCTAACTTTGTGGGACGTTAAGTCTGGCAATCTGATTGAATCCAAATTCCTCTGAATAATACATTTATTGTCGTGTTTTTTTTCATTAAAATGGATAAAAAATCTACTTGAAGATTGAATTCACTTAATTCTGAACGAAGTTCTATATTATATATTCTTTTCACTTATAAATCTGTTTTCAGCAGTGGTTTTCGTAATCCGAAAATGTTGATCAATCTTTAAAAACGTTTTGTTTTCTTAAAGATAAAAAATATAGATAAAGTTGTCGAGTCATACGGCGCAGTGGTTTGGGCTTGGGTTTCCGTGCTGAATCTCACGGGTTCGAGCTGAGTACGAACAGCATTTTTTCGATCGATTTATCAATTTCCGTTGGAAGGCGTGGCTGTTTGTGATATCTGAAAATTCCTTTTCAACTTTTCCGATCCATTAAAACTGGGCGTAGCGAAAGCGATTGGTTAACCTAGTCTTATCCTCCCATCTCTAATACTTTCTGAAAAAAAGAGGTTGAACGATTGAGTAACAAACAGTTCTCGTAAGAAAACTTCTGTTGAAATACCACCACTAGGAGGCCATATGCTCCACATGAAAAAAAATATTATTTTGATTTTAATATATTCTACACTTTTTTGTGAAATCCGATCAATAATTGCCGGTTTTGTTACAAAACAAATAAAAAAAATATTATTCAATTACATATTTTTTAGAATTAAAATTACATATACGGATTTACTAGTTATAAATGATAACATATTTAGCCCGTTTACAAACAAAAACACAGTTTTTTTTAATATCTTCATTGTAGCTTCTTTTTAATTTATAGTTGATGATATTTTCTAAATGTATTGCTTTTACCATGTCAATTTTTATCCAATGTTGAAGAAACGAAATTTTTTTTTAGTCAATCAGCTTCTCTTTATCGTAGAGTAACGAATGAAGCGTTTAACTAGGAAAAATAAGTATAGTAGCTTGCTTATCGCTTTTGCTACGTCTCAATAGGAATATAAAGTTCAAGCATCGATGCGTTTGAACACAAAAGTTATTAAAGAATCTGTTAAGAGTTAAGGCAAATACAAACTCGTCGACTGTGCAATCCAAAAAAAAATGCCTTAGGGTGTTGAAATTTCAATTCAATGATACATATTTTTAAGTTCTCTTAGCCCTAGGGTATTTGGAATTGTTCTATTTTTTTAAGTGAATGTTGCGCAACTTTACGTTGTTCGTGCTCAAATTTTTGCCAGGGATGTGTCGAGAAGAAATTCTGCGAGACTTTGTTGCATGTACTGCAAAGTGCAGAATGATACGTAACATAATGAAGATAAAATAAAAAACATTCATGAATTAAATTAAATTTTCTTTCCCACAAGTAAACTTAATAATTTCTCCTAGATAAAACCAAATCAGCATGACAGACGGGACGACTGATCTGTCTGTTAGTCGTATAGTCTGGAGCATTTTATCCCGATTGTTGTTCATATCTGGACATTGCCAAATGATGTGATTAACTTCCTAAATATTCGAAAAGAGGGTTGCTCGCCCTTAAAAAAAATACCATCGATCCTGCCAAATTTTGCGAAGCAGTTTCCAAATCATATGATATTTATTCTATATCGATTCAAATAATGAATTGTTTTTGGGCCGTACTTCAAAAAATAATATTAAATAGTTTTATTAATTGGAGCAGAATACTACTATAGAAATTATTTTGCTTATCACAATAAACTTTATCTTTTAGTCTACTGTTCATTTATTTGTTATTTAAAAATATATTTATACATTAGTGCATATCTGTATTTGTCTCATAATATTTATGAAGCCATTAAAACTTCGAACAGAATAAAAACTTACATCATATATCTTCTCAAATATTTGTACTCGTGTGAAGGTTATTTTCCTACATAAATGGTGTGTGAAATGAAAATCTAGCATTCGTTTCCGAATAAAAAAACATGATGAATGTGAAAAATAGAGGTATGCGACACTTTTTGCTTCGTTTGAATAATGTAAAATATATCATTGCGTTTTACTTACGATTTCGTCATATTTTGATAGTTCAAGGAAACGTGAGACGAAATATTTTTACGAATAAATATGTTTTTTGCTCGACTTGTCATCTTAAACCTTTTCGTTTTAACAAAAAATGTTATAAAAACGAGTTAGAAATACAAGTATCTCCCAAATTCAACATTATTTATTCGTCTACGGACATAAGTTTATTACAATCGTCTACCAACTTATAATAATTTTACAAAAATAGTAAGGGAAATTCTGTGTAATTTTATAAACTGTCACTCATTTTTTTTAAAGTAGTTTTTTTGAGATTACGTCAATGTTCTGTTCTTTTGTTGATTTAATGATTTATGAATTTCCGTAATTTCTTTTTAATTGAGAAGTATAAAATTTGTATGCAAAAGCCTTTCACTTATTACAATAATTGTAGTACATGGTACATTAGTTTCTGTAACAGTTATACTATTATATACAATGCTTACAAAAAAGGTACTGGAACTAACTTTTGGTCATTTTTTTTCTTAGTCGTACTCGTTCCCAATGTGAAGCATATGGCTTCTTAAATAAAGATATTTAAACAGAAGTTTTTTTACGTCTACTTGTTACTCAGTTTTTCAACGTTTTCTTTTTCTCAAAAAGAGTAAGGATATCAAAACAGTGTTAAGACATGACAAGTTGTTAGTTAATTGCACTAGTTTTACTTCGTAATGTGATTCGAACCCATGAGATCCGTCACAAAAGTCAATGCCATTGAACACTGTGCTATGAGCCCGACTGTTAAGAAAATGTTAATAAGAGAACTTCGCAAAACAAAACAATACAATATATGAAGCATTACACCACTAGTTCTGGTCACAGAGTAAGTCTATGGACGTGGTATTTTTTGCATATTACACTAAAAAATAATCTAAGAAAAGAAAAAAAATTGTTTTCATGAAAATAAATAACAGTTTTCAAAAAGCAAAAAAAAAAAATACTAATATTAATTTAAAACATTGAAAATTGCGAGAAAAAAGGTGCCGAAACACCGTTCCCACCCCGTTACATGAGAACAATCACTGATTAAAAAATTGAATTACTATGTAACCAACCAACAATACTGTTGTTTTATATTCAATAATTTGAGAAGATGTGCAGCAACTATAACAAATAATGTTTTATTATTTGAATAGGTACTTTGAATTATTTGAATCTCCAGTCACCCAAAAGTAGTCTCCAAGTTCATTTCTTAAGACAACAGTTGAGATTCGGGTTTTAAACTTTCCTTCTATTTAGGCATTCAAGTGTACATATTATTGCCTTCAACTGACATGAAATAAACATGCTTATTCTTGTATGCCTCAAAAATAATACTTTACAAAATTAGCATGTTCTCAATGTGCTTCATAAACTTCTGCATTATGTCAAATACAAATATTTTAATATTAATGTTGGGCATAAACAAAAAAGGTTAACTATATTTTGTTTTAAGTTTTATTACAGTATACGTGATACTCCAAGAAAAAACCTTTGCAAATAAACGTGAGGAAATATATTTACTTAATTATCACAAGGCTGTCAAGTAGTTCTGGCTATTCCAAGACTGTTTATTAGGCACGTCCCTTTGCAGACATCTTGGCAATAGAAAAGAGTATTCTTTTCATAAGAGAGAGATGCTATGAAGATCAAAGTAACTTATTTTCCGGGTATATTCCGATATAAACGTAACGCGGCATTATAGCGACAATAAGTTTTTTCATAGACTCAATATTTGACGTAGTTACATATGTAGTTGTTATCTGTAACACTCCAATTATTGATTGAAATACCCATGGTTTTTTTTAATATAGCTAAATATCGGGTTTTAAAGATAGAAAAATAAAGATATTTTGGTAGTAAAAATCAGGGCTGTTGAGTCAGAGTCGGAGTCAAGAGTCGTGGAGACGGGGGTTTTGTCCGGAGTTGAAGTCGAAAAAATCTTACGGCTCAAACTCATTTAAAAAATACATATTTGATAGTGTGTATTCAAACGAAAAGAGTCCATAGTGTTGCCACTGCATGCTAGGCTGACTAAAAACGATCTGATGGTATACATATATACAATATTCCTTTGTAATTCATTCCACTTTATTTAATATGTCAGGACAGGTCTAGTCTACATTTAAATAACAAGTCTGTCAAACTAGACAAACAGGAAATCCTAGAAATCAAAAGATTCAAATTTTTACCTGATTCAGATCTTTTGAACAATCAAATAATATTTGCTAGTTCCCCGTTACTTTATCCATTGCATTAGCCCTTGTTAACTATTCTTTTATATAATTTAAAATATATATATATGTATATATATTTCTTTGGTAGAATTGATATGGTCTTTGAAAAATTTCTTTTTCAGAATCTTCCTGGCTGTCGATTTTCTTTAAGTATGTACACTCACCAACTACTTGGAAGCGGGGAAAACAGGAAACTATCATTAAGCCTATTCACTCTATTAATGTCATTATTAATGTCATTATTTTTACTGTATCATTTTGCCAAAAAAATCCCAAATTTTAATGATGTTTGTAATTACTTTCTATCGCCATTCTAAATTTATTAATCTGAGATGACTTTTTAATTATATGTTAGATGTGTTAAACATTTTAATTTTGTGCTATTTTAGAATCACTTTTAATGTAATTGGTATTTTCTTTTCAATGCCAATTGTTGTTTATAACTGTTCATTTTTGTATAAATAGCATTGTTAAATAATATTTCTTATCAGTTGACGATGCTCGTGATGAGCGAAACCGGTCCTGACATATTAAATAAAGTGGAATGAAGTACAAAGGAATATTGTGTTTTTACTAATATAATGCCTTTCCACCAAGTATTGACAGTGAACACCCTAAAAGTGATATATATATATATATGTATATAAATTAAAGTTAAGTGAATTAAAAATTTCTTCGGAGTCGGTGTCATCTTTTTTCCCCGACTCCACAGCCCTGTTAAAAAAGGATATAAAACTAATTTCGAATGAATGGAAACCATCACATATTTTAACAAGACAGTTTTTTATTAACTGAAATATTTTAAACTACTAAAAATTGTATCAATATTGACAGGCATAATAAATAAGACATTGAATTTATTATTATTCTGAGAAAGATATTTATAAAAAGTATTCATTTAAATAATGCGTATTAATATATGATATATCTTTAAGCGTCTGTATTTTAAATAAATATCAATTTTAATATACTCGCTTGAGATAACTATCTGAATACACGGTATTTTTGTCATGATTTAAAATTTAAACAATTTTGTAATATCTGGTAACGATATTTGAAAAACTGGTATTGCAATTCTTAACTCCAGCAAATTCAAGGTACATATTTTTCACAAAAAAAATATTTTATATCGACTGTGGACAAGAAAAAGGACGTAACCCACACATATCAAATTTTACAGGAGAAGCTAAAAACGTGTTTTGATAATTTTGTGACATATGCAAATTATGAATTACACACAACATTGAAGTGTACGGAGACTTCTAAAATGGTGTTTAATTGACATTAACTAATATTAATTCAAGAATTTGTCTAGGAAAAACCTTTATTTCAGTCTTTTTTCTTCGTTTTAATTTTTTACAAGGTCATCTTTTTCAAATTTAAAAGTTAAATTTAGATACTAATTTGGGATTTGCGGCTTGCATCCCTTTGATAGAACGTGTATCAAGTTTGATACATTGTTACTGAATAAAATCTGGGGGTTACGTCCTTTTCCCTTTCCACAGTCGATATTATAGATTAAAACCGTATGAAATTAAATAATCGGTTGTTTAAGATTAAATTAAAACGTAGTTTGTTAACGTTTTGGAAAGCATTATAAAATCTGTTTTACAAATAAACTTAATTTTCTCAATTTCATAATATTAATAATATTCAAGTATATGTGACGTGCTTTCTACAGAAGCAAAAACAACATCGACGTATTAAACTTAACGATTGAATGCGTTTAATATTACATTATAAGTTTATGTTACATCGCTAATGTATTAAGTTAAAATACAAACTTTACATGAGATTACATTCATAAAGTAATATAATTGAATTGTGTAATTATATGCCGATATATAAATCTATCTTTGAAAACGTACATTTGTTGTACACACGCAGAATAATAAATATTATGACATCACACATAAACCTTTTAAGACATATTTCATAAAAAAATACATACTTCCATAAAAAAATGTTCTTATTTCGAAATGTTTAGATAAAAAATGTTTCAGACTAAAAAACGTTTTATTTCTGATTGACAGATTTTATTGCCAGTCCTTTATAAGTCAAGCTAGCTTTCAAATTGTCAGCACTTAAAACTATTTAAATAAACAATGATGAATATAAAGATTTTTAGACAATAAAAGGTACAAAAAGATGGGACTCAAATAAATAGCTGAGATTGAGACTTTGAATAAGAATAATTTGATGAAGTTTTTGAGTCAGCCGACGTGAATTTTTTGTAAACTTTCAGCAGTAGCTTAGTAACTATTGAATACTGTGTGACTGACTCCAGAATAATTTTGAATTTAATATTTCCCAATTAAAGCCATACACATATATATATATATATTTATCCATGTCAGCTTTAACAGTTGTTAGCTTCAGTGCCGGATCTCACGGGTTAGAGCCCTAGTACAAACAGCATTTTTTCGATCGATTTCTGTTAGAAAGCAAGGATGTTTGTGATGTCTAAAAATTCCCTTCCACGCTTCCAATCCTTTAAACACTGGTCGTAGTGATAGCGATTAGTTAACCACTAGTCCTGCCGTACCCTTATTCTTCTATCCTTACTACTCTCTTTGAAAAAAAAAGGTTGAGTGACTGAATATTTATACAACGACATGAAATAATTTAGGATTGAATGAAGCATTTTTATTCAATAGAATAATAAAAATGTTTGTGCGAAAAGAATATATAATATATTATAATAAAGAAATAAAAGAAATAAGGATATTGTATCATTGAAATCGTTTTTTTGTTATGTTAACAACCTTTTTACGGAAACCTTCAGTCAGATTTTGGTACAATGTAATCAAAACAAGCACTGGTGAGAGAATTGATATTGTTTTATTGACAAGGGTATAACGCCATCTGTTTGGAAGTATATACATTAAAATTACCACCTACGGCAGTGAAAGTCAACTTCCGCGATAAGTCACAGACATGGAATATTTATTCCCGAATCGAATATTTTTTATTTATCTTGCCTGAGTCTAATGAGGTGTAAAAAATCTTTTATATACCTTTTTGACACGTTTTTCTGCCGGTGTATATATTTTTTCGTAAATATTTGAATGCTTTATTCCTCGTCAAATGTATACATCGATACAAATATAAAAAAATCTTAAAAAATTCAATCTAAACATTTTTTTCTTTATCGACCTACAAATTTACACTTGTTTCAGAAAACGCTTTGTTTTATTTAAGATAAAAAGCTTCAGGTCTCAACAAAGGAAACTCAAAGTTCCGGAAATTCCCGATAATCGAGAACATACTTAAGAAGTAAAGAACATTCAGCCTCTTGGCTGTAATCAAATCTTTCATTCATTTAAATCATAAGTAATATACACCATCAAATAATCTTCTTGGATTTCGCCTTCCATCATGAAAATATCAGCCAAATGTGTCACAGTTAGCTAACAATATTTTTAATGTGCTTCATTTAATTGTTTTATGTTATCAGTCATACTATTGAGACATTTAAATTTTTGCACCGATCATATATTACTGTATGTCCATATTTAACAACCCGATAAAAATTGTTATTTATAGTTTTCTTTCATTAAAAAAATGTTTGATATACGACACGTGTTGTTTGTTTGAAAGTTTCGGGAATCGAGACATGATGCATGAATTTTCCGTGAAATATTTATCGGGAAGTACGAACTCACAATTTTGGATTATTTGTTTTTTTTTCTTCTTTTATTTACATGATGGAACTATGTGGAGCCTTTGAAACGAACTCTTAATTTTTCTATAAATATTTACAATGGTAAATAAAGGAACGTTACCTATATTTCTTTCTCCTTAGTATTAAAATTTTAATGACTATTGCATTTAAAATATAGCATTACGACTATTAATTTATTTCTTAAAATTATCTTGTCACAATTTATAGATATGATTAAAATAAAAAATAATATGTAATGAATTTGAAAAATGAGGAATATCATTTATTGGTCTTTAATCCAAAAACAAGTAGATAAAATAAAATTGAATTGCTGGTATTTTTTTTGTACATGCTCAAAGATTCATCTAGTTATATGAAATATTGAAAGATATTTTTATTTTATTTCGATATGAATACTAGCTATGAACCGTTTATATCAGGTATTTTTTTTTCAAAAAAAAATGAAAGTTCAGAAAAAAATCCAAATAATAAAAAGATTAACACTGTTATTAAAATAATAATATCACAATAATAAATTTTGTATGTCGTAAAGCTTGATTATTTATAGATTTCTTATGAAATATTTAGAGCTGACAACAAAACATAATTAAAGGCATTTCGGATCTTATAAATAATTTGACCATAATATCTCCGGGATCAATTTGAGGAGATAGCAGCTTCTAACGTCAAGTCAATTCTAACGATGTACGTCGCAAATATCTTAATTAACATCTGCATTAATTTCTCGTTCAATGTATTTTCAAAATACGTTTCTAGGAAAATGAGAGATTTCGAGGCATTGACAATCTGCAAAGGAAATGAAAATTTTCAAAATTTTGCGTCGAATTATCGTTATTACAAGACTAACTTTAGATTTCATTATTATTGAATAAACACTGTTAATTTCAAATTGATAATCATTTAAATAGCATCGTTTACTAAACGGGAAGAGTGAGCTAATGCTGCTGTGATTGTGTAAGTTAAAATTAATAATTTGCAGTTTGATATAATGAGAGCTTGGGTTTTCAAATATCTCTAACAAATAATTTGTATACACAGTATATTTATGTATCTATGTATGCATTCACCTGTTGGTGTATATCTTTTAAGATCTACTAGTTTCAGAATACAAAAAAGAATTATTATTCATATTAACTAGTCTAATATATACTTTAAATAAACAGACGAACGTTAAAATAATACCGCGTGGAATAATGGGGATGTCAGTTGTCAGATTTATGGTGTTGTGTGCAGTTTGACTGTCATCTTACATAACCCTAAAATTTCTGTTTCGTAATATTTAAACATATCGACTGTGGAAAGGAAAAAGGACGTAACCCACACATTTACAGGTGGCGCAAAAAACGTGTTTTGATGATTTGGTTGTTTAATTGACATAATCTAATATTAATTAAAGAAATTGTCTGGGAAAAACCTTTCTTTCAGTCTCTTTTCTTGGTTTTAATTTTTAACAAGGTCATCGTTTTCAAAATTAAAAGCTAAATTTAGATACTTATTCGGCATTTGCAGCTTGCGTTTTTTTGGTAGAACGTGTATCAAGTTTGATACATTGTGATTATCGAAAAAAAGCTGTTTTGAAAAAATTGTGGGTTACGTCTTTTTTTCTTTTCACAGTAGATATGTAATATATATTATATTAATTAAATGTGAAATTTATTTAAAAAATATATATTACAGCTAATGGCAATGCGCTAAATATTTTTTAAAATGAAAGATCATCCGAAGAAAACTCAATGAGAATTTTTTGTAAGTTTTTCGAAGCGAATTTATGTACATCACATCGATGCTTGTCTTAGATATTAAATTAATATTTTTTTTAATATCGACCTTACCCAGAATTGAGCCCAGACCCATTTGATTAGTAAAACGAAGCTTTTGCCAATATGTAATACCACAATTGGTGATGAGTTGATGATAGCATATGCTAACTTGGATCATTCGAATTGTATAAATTGTGGAAAGATTGCTGTCCAAATTCAGAACTCCTATGTTTTATGTATTTAGATGTAAGCAGAATTAGTTCAATATAATTTTATTTTACTTAATATTTTTCGAGTATTCAACCGGTTCTCTGCCAGTGACGTGTTAACACGCCAAACAATTTCGTGCTCGTAGGGCCGGCCATACAAAATGTGCGTGTTTACACGCAGTAGTTGAGACGCGGTTTAAAGGCCACAAGAAACGTATTTAATAATTTAAAAATATCATGTACATACTGAAATCTTTTGGAATCGTAGTATGATAATTAAACTTAAAAGATATTGTGTTGTAATCTATAACACAACGATTTTAAAAAAGCATTTTTGTTGAGTTAAAATTTGTTGCTAGCAGGACTATAATTCCTTGGCAGTAATTTCCGTTTTTGAAACTTTTTTCGATAAATAATGGTGGAAATGATACATTGTGTATTTATATGGTAAGTGTTTGTGATTGTCTATTATTATATATCCAAAAAGTACATATTTATTGGGTTTTATTTTTTGAAAGAAAATCACGGCCCTCCATGCACTTCCATATTATTACCGCACGGTATTTAGATTTGTTTATTTTATTTATTTATTTTATTTATTTAGATCAGTCTTTAGATTTGTTTATTATATAGTTGATAGATTATTTAAAAATATAATGGATGTTTTACACTTTACACGGCTCGATTTTACTAGATTTTATACACCTGTGCTTTACATTTTTTTTTATTAAATTGTGGTAGAAGTCATTATATTTTCACTCGAATGTTTTAAATCTTAACAATGCAGTACATAAAATTTGTCTTTAGCATACTCTGCAGCAAACAAGTATACATATATTTAAAAAAAATATCTTTATGTTATAAATGGCTTATTAAGACGATTAGATTTATTATATATATCATTTTATATTGGCAAGATTAAAATCAATCCTGAAAAAAAAATATCGCTACCCTAAAGCAACAGTGAGATAAGTCAAAAATACAAGTTTAGAGATAATTTTACTTTCAGGCTTGTGTTGTACTAGCGAATTATGATTTTATTTAGTTTTTTTACAGTTTATGATAAAAAATAATAGAAGGTTTTTTGTATACTATTGTCTATATTTAGTTATTTTACTAATCTCACTGATACTTTAAAGTAAAATGACAATAACTGTAAATGTAAGATTTTTCTTTTAAATAGGGCATTTTATTTTTGAATTAAAATAATATAGTGTTTCATTATAAAGGTTTAGTTTTCAGCATTTGATTGCCATACTTATCTTAAAATCGATTTTTTTTACTTGATCTCATTTTTGCTTTATATTATAATATCGAATTGTGTTTTGTTATGAAAAATATAAGCTTTATATAAAATAGATATACCGTTTAAAAATACATGTTTTTAAATATACTCTAGAACTTCTTAATTTTGATTTATTGTAATTAAACAAAATAAAACTATATATATCTAACATAACATACACACATTGCAAATGATATACGAAAAGTATTTTGAATGAGTTTTAAAAAACATATTTTCAATTATCACGATGATTATATAATATTTATTTTTAATTAAAGTTGCTGGAGTTAATTTAAATTTGAATGTACCTTGAAATTAGAAAAAAAGTAAATAAATTTCATGCAAATTTATAATCTTTCCATCCAATTTGTCAACATCTCATTCTTGGTTTATGTTCTTTTTAATATTTATAAGCTTCTAATCTTCAGCAAGCACAAATCCGAAAGGTTAACAATCGCTGATTATAGGCCTAGGGAAGGATTGTACTAAACATTTTATGATCGTCAGCTTTCCTTTTATAGTTTCACGTTTTATGATTTCAATTCAAGCCTTTATACGATTTTAAAACCAGTTCTACTCCTCCCACCTTTCCAAAAATTAATGTCGTAAAATGGCGCTAACAATTTAAGTATTCCCCGCTAAAACATTCTGTAGTAAAATTTTACAAACACATTTATAATAATTAAAATTTTCATATTTTTCTCCATTTATATGAAAAAAAACCGTTTTTCTTTGGCTGTGATGATTGGTTGAGATTTTTATTTCAGAGACGTTGCAAGTTGAACCATACATGTTGGTTATAAAACAGAAAATAACAGTAACCATAAATTCAACTAAACGTTGCTCCTTGAATTAAAGTATGAACGTATATTCAAATATATATGAATTGAACATTCAATACAATTTGATTGTTGATTATTAAACAAATACCAGTTATGTGTATAAAGCCGCTGTTTCACGGCCAGCTTCCATAATACAATAACAATAAAAAAGAAACGAATTTACTCATAATATTATTGGCCCGATACATAGCTGCACTGGACGTAAATTTCAACCATGTACTATTATGCTTAAAATAATAAAGTTAGATAAGAATGTGACTTACTTAGCCATTTAGTTTAAGTGATATTAAGTATCCTGTGTATCCGTATACTGAGAATCCGCCGTGGCGGAAGATTTAAATCTACTCCTCGTTGAATTTAGACTAATCAAGAATAAGCCGTTCCCTATATGATATTGCAAATTTCAATAATAGTTACACCTTTTCCACTAAAAGAATATCATAAATTATTTTATTGTGATACTGTTGATTTTTAAATGCATTTTTTTTAAATCGCCTATGTTAAAAAACCAAACATTATAAGATACTACTTTGGCATTCGGAGAGTGAACCACGATAATTTTTACGCCCTTCTTTTGTTTTTTACGATAGAAAATGGTGAAAGCATCGTGGGTATCAGAGCTTTGAATAAAAATGAATAAATGTATGTTTGTATACATGTAGGGTGCGTAATGCATTGGTAAACATCGTTGACTTCCGTGCCTCACGTCTCACGGATTCAAATTGTAAGTTATCGATGTCTGTTGTAATTTCTAAAAATTCCTTCTCACCCTCACAATCTTAAGATAATGTGACGTAGCGAGAGTAATCAACTAACCACTAGTCTTATCCTAGCTCTTTTTTATTTCCCTACTCTCTTCGAAGAAAAAGTGCTTGAGCAACTGAGTAACAAATAGTTTTTGTAAAAAAAAACTACTGTTGAGATATCTACATCAGAAGACCATATGCTTCACATTAAGAGCGGACAAACGGTTCGATCCCTTGACCACGTACACCAAAAAATCCTACAGATCCCAGAAGTATTTTTACTCGGAAACGTCATCCGGTTTTCAGAAAAAAGTTTTAGGTAAAACTTAAGCACATATTTCATTCACTTTGTGTTGTATGGCATATATTATATTAAAAAATATGCCTTTATTATTCTTACGATTAAATCTTCAAAAAAGAAGTTGATATATAAAATCAAATGACGCCGAATAATCAATCCAGACGTACCTCAGTGACGCTTACGAGATTCTCATGGGTTAGCTTAGGTACAACTATTTTTATCGCTCGTATTGGATGATAAGAAAAACACTTCATAAAAATAAATAAAACCAGGTTGTTTATAAAGACAGATAGCTCTGCCACTTGATAAGTGATAACTTGATAAAAAAAGACAAAATTTATAACCGATTGTGCTTTTTTCTTTTTGGTACAGTCGTCTCCTGGGGGATATCATTCTTTCTATTTAGCCATATTCCCTTTGGTGACTTTTTCATTTAATATTATTTACCATCAATCAAAATGATGAATGTGCTATTTATCTCTGGATAGAACGTCTACCTCTGCAAACCCAAATTGATGGGAAGGCGAGAATTTTTATAAATTCAGCCGTTTGCTAAGTCATCCGAGCAATATATTAAGATTTAATGCATAAATAGAAAAAATAATATAGAGTTTCACTGTCACAGGTTTTTTAAATTCTTTTTTACCTTTAGATTTATAGTGTGACATATGTACTCATTAAGAAACATCTACTTTAAAAAATTCAAACGAGAACTAGCTGAAAACCAGTCGCTCTCTCAAAGGAGAGGGTAAACCAAAACGGATTGGATTATAAAAGGACGAAGTGCAAGCTAATGGTTATTTATATAGGTACGTGCTTAAGATGAGGATGACAGACGAAAACATCATGCTTTAATAAATTTTATGTAACAAAGCGTATCGCTACCATAAAGCAACAGTGAGATAAAATGAAAAAGTCAATTAAAAAATAAATATGCGAATCGATTGCTGAAAGGTAAGCCTTTATAATGAAATACGGAAATAGTTTAATTTAAAAAGAAAATGGCACATTTAAAATAAAAATCTTACAAATACAATTATTGATATTGCTCTGTAACTTCAAAGCATTAGCGAGATTAGTAAAATAACTAAATACAGATAAATAGTATAAAAAAACCTACTTTTATCTTATATCATAAACCGTAGAAAAAAAAAATCATTATTTGTATTTAAAAAGTGTTGACTTTAAAAAAATCAAGAGACATCCATTTGTTGCTTTGGGTAGCGATATTTGAGATTTACGGAGAATTGATTCTTATCTTGCCAATATAAAATGACATAGATAATAAATCTAACCGTCGTAATAAGCAATCTTTAAAATGGAAAAGTTGAAAAAAAAAATCTTTATTGATGGATACTTTTTTGCTGCTGAGTATGCTAAAGACAAAATTTTATATGCTTTATTGATAACTAGTATTTTTGGGTCGATAAAGAAAAAAAAATGTTTGAATGTACATAATTTGAACGATTCAAATTTGTTATTGTGAGTTTATTTAAATTCTATAAATATTACTGCGAAATTGATAATTATTGCGTAATTATATAAACGAACCGATGTGGCACAAAAACATAAAATGTCAAAGCACGGCTGCAAAGTTCAATGCCGAATGACATTTATGTAAGACCAAAATTACACAAAATTTAATCTATTAGACTCTTTCTAAAGCTCACCCCTTATTTATAGTAGGTTTTAATTAATGTCGCTAAATCTAATTTTTAAAATACGGTCTAAACTCTTGCCCCGAATCGTATCCGGGTATTTTTTTAATTAGTTCACATAAAAATGAACGTTGGGGTTGCTTCTTTATAAAGTTTATCAAAAAAACGGACTGAGTAAAAGTTTATTATAATTAATGGTGGTTATTTTGGGAAATTTTCTGTAATTTATAACTTTAATAATCAACATAGATGTTCGGTTTTTTCAGAGCTTGAAAAACATTGCGATTATATGAAAAGTGTTTAGTTTTACGGATAAATTATCTATTGGTTTTTATTTAAATTAAACATTGAAAATACAATAACCTATGTCTCTAATTCTGTTTTAAATGATAATTTAATGGGAATGTCACGATTAAAATTCTTAGATAATCTCAATAAGATTCGTTAAATATTTGAGTACCTATACTATAATGTAAATGTTTGTACTATGTTAAGAGATTTGACAGTCAATACTAATCGGTGTATTTACCTACTCAAATATTGTAAGCACTCTCTACAGTCTGGATTTAGAATTTAACCAATAACTGCACAGATTGTGTTGAAGTAGTAATACAATACTTAGCGGTCGAAACTTTCGACTATCAACCATAGTTTGTAATAGCTACTATAATTTCAGTTTATGTGTATGTTATTCTAATGGTATCGAGAATGAAGCACGAAGTTTTTCATCTGATTTGCTTAATTTCGTACATACATATTTCAAAATGACATGCTTACATTGAAACAAGGAATTTATTTACATACAAATATTTTTGATACGCTATCGCCTAAGGTAAGTGGTATATATATAAAGTGCTAATATTAATTCTTATTGGAAGATGCCAAAATTTATTTAAATTTAACATTGTACGTGAAAATGATTTTTAATTGTTTTTTTTAATCTATGTCCGCTCCCAATGTGGATAATATGGCCTTAAAATGGAGGTATTTAAACAGAAGTTTTTATTCGAGAACTGTTTTTTACTCATTCGCTCAACCTCTCTTTTTTAAAGAGAGTAGTAGGTATATAAGGATAAGGGTAAGACAGGACTAGTTGTTAACTAATTGCTCTCGCTACGCCTGGTTATTAAAGGATCGGAAATGTTCTGTTCGTACTGGGACTCGAACCCGTGAGATCCGGCACGGAAGCCCACAACCCTAACCGGCGCGACATAGCGCAGTTTACATTTGCAAAAATCTTATTCAGCTATCGTATTGTAAGAATTGCCTCACGTAAGTAAAGACCTAGACTTTGTCGATGCGATCTAAGGCAACTCATTTTGATCTGCTGTAAATGTTCGGTAGCAAATTTAATATAATGTAAATTTTCCAGGGCTGTGGAGTCGTTAAGAAATAAGATCACTCTGACTCTGACCGTGGCTGAATACACAACTTTAATTATTTTTTAAGCTTAGAAGCAGGCAGTGGCACCGCTTTTAACCTTAGAATTTTGAATACATTTTTTTTGTTTTTTTCGAGCACGTCTCCAGTATAAAAAATCCGACACCACAGCCCTGATGTTTTTTAAGTGCACATTTTTTTTATATGTTTGCAAAGGTTTTATCTTTTAACAATCAAACTAATTAATATATTGAAAACAAGGAAACTAATGACAAATGACAAATCTTAAGTTGTATTGTATTTCAATCAATTATAAATTGATGTCAAACAGGCAAATGAATCAATGAAAAGGTTTAATTTTAATTAATAAAAACACAATATTCCTTTGTACTTCATTCCACTTTATTTAATAGATCAGGACCGGTTTAGTTCATTGCGAGCATTGTCAACTGATCAACTGTCAATGCTCGCAATGAGCGAAACCGGTCCTGGCCTATTACATAAAGTGAAGTGAAGTAAAAAGGAATATTGTGTTTTTATTAATATAATGCCTTTCCACTAAGTATTGACAGTGAACACCCTAAAAGTGTTTAATTTTAACATAAGTTAATCAATCTTTTCGTGACAGAACCAAAGAAATCGTTTTTTTAATGATAGAGTAACACTTGAAGCCAGTACGTAAAAACAGTATTTTTAAGCACTTACTTGTAAATTATTGTTAAATATAAAACATAACTGACAAAGTTTTGGGGAGTATTTTATTTAAATATAAATAAGCAATGGTTAAAATTATTTGAACTTTTAACTGTTGTAGCAGTTAAATGGATGTTATTATCTGTATCGAGTTTAATATTCAAAAAATCATATCCACGGGATATACATTTCGTTTATTTAATAAGGACATAGCTGATGTTTATGCAAACTGAAAGATATTATCCTTCATGTAAATCTTCCCTCATATCGAAAGACCGTTGTTTACCAAGTAAAGGCCTACGGAAACGTCGCTAATGTCGAAAAACGTCATAGACTCTAATCATAAACTTTTTAATACAATGATAAAAATAATTTGTTTTGATTCTGTCTAGTATATATTAATAATGAAAAATAAAATTATTGTATTTTAATCTCAATAAAGTGTCATACCAGTAGCATAATTAAAACATCTGGGCATGTAAAAGATATCAAAAAGATAGAAAAGGATGACTTTAAGTTGTAAATTCTGCTGTTGACGGATTAGGGTCAGTTTACGTCTTCTTCCGAGAATTTTTGGCTGGTGATAACAAAAATAAGTTGTTTTTACTGTAACTGGCTAAAGTTGTCAATGTAAACATTAAAAAGCTTATTGATACATTGACTTAGTGCTTAAGTTATCTGTAACATATAGATATATTATTTTAAAACACGATTTAAAAAAAAAAGATTTTTTGTAAAGTAAACTATATCAACGGTTCACAACAGTGACTTTATTTAATTAATGAATATTTCGGTATCATATTATCGTCAAAACCATTGTGATAATGACAAATATATTCTTACACTACGTTGATATTTTTTAAATAAAGTTATTGTGAAAGGAAATACTATTTTTATGAAGTTATTAAAAAAATATTTTGCCATATCGTTCAAGCCACAATCAGTGTAAATAAATAAAAATATTTCAAGTTCTTTTTAGAATTTAATTAAATAAAAATGATATTTTCGTTAGGTGTATAATTTTACGTATACGGTGTTCTCCGCAGTAGGCGCGACTACACCGAACTCACACATACACACATATCGCACATGCATACATAATCATATATATCCAAGGATTACCTCACAATGGTTATCAGCTGTGTTAGGATCTGGGTCCGGTGATTGATATATTTCAAAGAGGAACAAAGGCCACAAGAGGGTAACACAAGATGACCTGAAACTGATTGCGTAGGATATACAATATTGCGTAGATTATCTTCCCCAAACACCTTACACTGGCATATCTTAAATGAGTATCTCTTATAAGTGGCTTAAAGCACAATTAATTATTTTTCACAAAATTGTATAAACAGCTTTCGTTTTCAGACTTCAAAATCAACCAGCGAGTAAAAATTCCGGGATCCCAAAAACCCATAACCTACATAATCCCAGAAATCTCGGAAATAATGTGAAACAATTGTGACACGATTTTATGGTGAATGACAATCCCGGGATCCGACAAATTGTGAATCCCAAAATCACAAAAGAGGTCCGGGTTAGGAGACCCTAGTTATGAGGTAAACCGCCACTTCTGATAACCATGAATTGGAATAAGAAAAGAGATTTATATTGTGTGTGAAAAATTCTGCAGGTGTCATGTGGTGGTCAGATGTCATGTTCAAAGAAGTTCCGTTAGCAATTTATAATATCTAAGGTAAGTACAAAGATGCTAAAAAAATATGAACTCGATATTTAAGAACCACCCTATTGCAAAAACGTTGAGTCTTTCAAATGCCAAGCATTTCCGTGGATTTAATACTCATCTAGTTTATCCGCATTGAATATTGGAGTCGGGATTATTATTCAACCGGAAATCTTTTTGTTATAATGTCTTTTTATAAACCCGTACAGTGGAATTCCTTGCAAAAGAAATATTATTAAATACCCCTGTTTTTGAGATAAAAGAATTAAATGCATGCCCAGGCTTGGGTTAATACTTTGAAATTCTGTATTTATTCTTTTTTGTCGACAAAGAAAAATATAATGATCATGAGCATATTTTTCTTTTTTTTTATGAAGTGAACTTGAAACAATAAATTTCTCTTAAAGTATTCATATAACTGATTAAACTGAGTTATTAGTTTAGTTTAGTTTAGAAGCAGTATGATTTAAAAATAATAACTTTTGAACTTTACCAACTACAGGTTAATGCTAAGCAAAAATATTTTTCCATTACCGAGATCGTAAAATGTGACTTTTATAACGTGGCCGATGCGCCATTGTGACTGTTTAGGGAACTTATGTTTTCCTTCATTTCTTCACATCTCACTCCTTTTATCACTATTTAAACGTATGATCGACAAAAAGGTAAAGTGCTTACTCATTTAAAAGGAAAATGTGATTTCTTTAACGGCCGCATCAGCCAACTTATAGAAGTTACAGATAAGAAACATATTTTTCAAAATATACTCCAGAGGGCTACGTTATCGTAAAATTCTACCAAATATGGACAGCATTTCAAAAATATAAAAGCATCATCAAAACTAGCTTAAAGTAAACGCTAAATAATATTCACCAGGATTAAGACTAAATAAATGCAAACGGGGATGGTCAAGTAAAATGACAACAAATACTTAAAAGTTAATTTAAATAATTAAATCAAAATCCATAGAACAGAGTCTAAGATGTTGTATCTCAAATGTCAGTAACTTCTAAAAGTATTACCGAACAACTCATCTTAATTATTCAATAGTTTGACACTGCTCTATCAGCTTTTTGATTGGTTTCCCTAATAATAATCTGCGATCACAAGAGCTTTTGTAATATCTAACATGCATCAATCTAATCGGAGATGCATCAGCTACCTAAAATACAAAGTTCTTGATTGCATTTCCTGCAACTACGACACTAAAACTTTAGCAACTCACGAGCCGTTTGAAATTTATAGATCTATGTAGCATTTACCAATCTAAAGTTTATTTCCATCGGCGTATAAAAAGTTTTTATTTCTCAAAGCTTCATTTAAGTTTATGTTATTTGTTGGGTTCGTAACACAACGGTCAACGTCGTTGGCTTCCGTGGCGGATCTGACGGGTTCGAGTCCTAAAAGTAAGAGGATTTTTTTATGGGTTTATCAATTTATGATCGAAGGCAAAGCTGTCTGTGATGTCGAAACAATCATTTACAACTTTTTCATATCAACATAACGTAGGGAACGGATTCTCAACGGTGGGCCATGTGGCCCCCCAGGGGGCCACAGAGGTTTATTTTTGTTTTGGGGAGCCACAACACAGTTCAGGGGGGCCACGGGCGAATTGAGGATTTCAAATGGTGTTTTGCAGATATTCTGGGATATTCTAGGAAAAAGTATACCAATTCGGGGATTTCAAATTCCACGGTGAGCTGAAAAACAAAAAAAAGGTATGGGGGCCACAGAAAAATAAACACACTCAAAAGAGGCCACGCTCCCAAAAAGGTTAAGAAAAACTGACGTAGAGCAGCGAGTTATATCATTCTATCTACACCCTCTTAAAATAGAAGAGGTTGAGGAACTGAATAACAAACAGTTATTGTAGAAAAAAAATGTTGAGATACTTCCATTAGGAAACCATACGCTCCCAATGTGGAGCATATGACCTCCTTATCTTAAGAGAAGTTTTCTACGAGAACTGGTTGTTACTCAGTTGGTCAACCTCCCTTTTTTAAATAGAGTACGAATATAAGGATAAGATTGTTGGAAAAATAATCGCTCTTACAACGCCCGTTTTTAGGATATGATGAATTGGAGGAATTTCATGACATTATATATAATACATGCATACCGGATACAGGATAAAAATTCATAAATCAATTGAAAATCAATTATTAAAAACTGCTTATACTGGGATTCGTGAATT
This sequence comes from Himalopsyche anomala, assembly GCA_031772345.1. NCBI lineage: Eukaryota > Metazoa > Arthropoda > Insecta > Trichoptera > Rhyacophilidae > Himalopsyche > Himalopsyche anomala. The sequence continues at coordinate 9,578,996 of CM062833.1, read as the reverse complement.
TCGTAGCCGAAGCTGACGACGTAGATCACTCAACCATTCAGCCTGCAAATACTAATTCAATATAACAAGAAATATATTCTTATTTTGCCTAGCACAGTTATTTAACCAAAAATGGATATCACGTTTTTAAGTAACGTTATAGAAAACTACCAATCCCCTTTTCACAGCCATGTATTCATTTATGTAAACGTTTTTGACAAAATTAAAAATTATGTTTTTAACCTATCTGCGTCACTAATTCATTTGCATTAAATTTTACTTAACGAGGGGTGCAATATTTCGTTACACTATTCTACCATTTTCGAAAACAATGGTCCAGAAACTTACAGCTCTTATAGTTGTAAACAAAATTTTACCACAGTTTTGTTTGAGAAAGCCTGCAAGTGTTCACAAGTAAACCTGATATTGTAATTAGTGCATCTCCTGGGCCAACCACTGTTTCGGTGGAACTCTGATGCAAGCTGCATCAATTCATCGATCGATTGTATTCGGTTTGGGAGTGTTAATTATGTTTATTGGTTACGTTAACACGTCAGTATAAAATCAACATTCAATTCTGAAACAATGTATTGTAAGCAGTCGCGTTAAAACCGATTATACAAGTTCGTTGATTTTAGAGTGTGTAATATTAACGTGAAATTAACTATTTCTGTAATAAAACTAAAATGATTATGTAGAATTTACCCCATTTGGTTGATTATGCGGATTTCCGAATGGTTTTATTCATACATCAATTGATTTAGCGACTTATGAACCGAGGCATGGATCTCTTGTGTTCAAATACATTGAGATAAATATGTATTATGTGCAAACAATAATTTCATTTTTATCCGCAAGCTTCTCCAAATTTGTCTCTTTAGTTAGTAAAAAATAGCACTGTATTTTAGTTAGACATTTTTTTATTAGGTTGATAGATATTTTGGTTTTATTAAATCCTCAGAACTATGTTTAAACTTAATTTAGCTTGCGATATATAATATACTGGCTAACAGTCTTTTAAGCTATATTGAGAAATACAGTAAGTAATACAGTTATCTAATACAAAATTAGGGATTTGGTTTTTATCGTAAAAAATGCAAAACTAAGATTTCCCTTAGTTTTTCAAAAAAAAAAAAATATGGAAGAAATATTTAGTTACTGAGTGATAAAATGCAAACCAAAATCCAACACAAAGACAGTCACCCGGCTATACGTGTATAGCCTGGCATGTGTTTAATACACAGACGTCAGACAACATTTGACTGTATGCGCCGCACAGATGACCGTCTCGTAGCAACGACAATGGAATGCGACAGTGCAATTTAAAAGGTCAGGACCGGTTTCACTCATTGCGAGCATTGTCAACATTGTCGAGTTATTATAAAAAACATTGTCGAGTTGACAATGCTTGCAATGAGCGAACCCGGTCCTGACCTTTTAAATAAAGTGGAATAAAGTACAAAGAAATATTGAAGTAAAATAATATTTTTAGAATTATCATTAAAATAGAACAAGCCTTGATATTACTATATTAAAATGGACGATAAAATGAAAGCTTACTTTGTCGAGTATTATAACAAATTATGATGGATGGTAAAAAAGCAGCACGTGTTTTTTTTTTGAAAAAGAGATGTTTTCTTTTTATATCCGAAGGAAAGCAAAACATTATTTGAAATGAGAGAAGCGATAATATTTCTGGCAAATCCCTCTGTGGCACAATGTGTCTTCGATTAATCTTAGTTATGAGAGATGCTAACCTAGAATATTGTAACGGGTTACCAGAAAATCCCGGAAATTTTTCAAACAACCCCGACCCGTCGAATCGTGTTGTATTGTTGAAAACATCACATTTTGATTGATCTATTCAATAATTTTACGCTTTTTTATTACATTTTTTTTTCTTATTTCCTGATGTTAAGCAAAATAAATACTCGATATGATGAGGAGTGACAATTGAATTTACTGATCTTTAAGGCGAACACATTTTTTTTGCGATTATTTACAGATGAACAGTAGATTATTTTGTTAAAAAATAGTCTACTGTTTGTACAATAAATAAAAAGTAAACGGTAGTTAGTTATTCACTACTTTTTATGAACAAAAAGTAATAATGTAGATTTGTAGCGAATAAAAAAAAATGTACAATTTTAGTATTTAATGATAAAACACGCAATTTAGCTTTACTAATGAAAACGTTTCACTTGAATTATATAATAAAGACACAGTTCCGAGACTCATGCTTAAAAGATAATTTTATTCAATAAAATGTTTAAACTATTCTTTTTTCCAACCATATCTGCTACCTAGTCAAAACATATGGCTACCACACAGTTATTCCAAGATTCTTTGCCCCCCGCCAATCTTCTTGTTTCCTCCCATGTGATCCCAGCGCCCCGTAGCTCTGCTGAGTACATCCTATGGATGCTCATCAGTGGCCTTCTACGACGGCAAAATCCATCTGGTTGGTAAAAGATACAGGCAGAATTTAGGCTTTCTTGAGGCATCCGCAGCACATGTCCAAGCCAGGTCCATTGACGCTTCTTGAAAATACATTTTATTTTAATATACAATTTAAAATAACTTAGATTATTCCACGTATTGTGCTACTAATTATGACACGTGTTTCGCCTCTTTCAGAGGCATTCTCAGACAATCTTACTTTCACAAAGCTTGTTAAGGTTCGAATGATTTTAATTTTAATATTCTAACAAGATATATTATAAAAATATAAACGGGAAGCAAGAGGGGAGGATTGGAAACGAACAAAAAATAATAATACTACAAATGATATTTACATTACACAATGACTAACTAATGAGTTGCATCAATTTGGTGTATTAAACTGACAGCTGTCATGCCATCTTTAAAAGTGCCAAAATAGCTATTATATTAAAGAAAAAAATACGTAATTCACAGAAAAACACTCATATTATTAACGGTCACATTCGGTGTCTGAGTTTATGTAACCTGCCAACCATACAACGTAATCAAAATAAATTCTTTGTATGTACCCCCTGTAAGGTTCCTTTCCGTAACGTGGCCGTATGAACATTTATGTTGGGTAATGAACGCCAAAAATAAGATAAAAACGAAAAAAGTCTCAACAAACCCAGAAACTAATCATACAAAAAGGTTTTCAGTAATCTAGCCCCCTTGTTTCGTGAGAAGCTAAGAAGGGGTAGGCTATCTGTTTGGACGTCGTTTTTGCAGGAATGGGAATCATTTTTTTCGACAAAAATCGTAGTATTTTTTTGCGAACTTGAAAATTGTTGAGTGAAATATACTACCGGCGTTTTATATAATCGTAACATTGCTGGTGTGTAATAGGTAGGTGTTTTTTTATTATTATTAGATCGTTTTTGATGTTGGGGTTTTATGATGAAGAGTAATATGGGCGGAAGCAATTGTTTGGATTATGACAGTAAACTTAAAGCTTCGTTAAATGATACGTAGCTTTACGGATAATAATTTTTCTCGTTAATAAAAAAAAATAGTTGTTAATACTATATTTTGTTTATTTGATTTCAAGTGCTTACCCATCATTATAAAGAATATTTTTATATAATTATACAGTGTCGGGTCTCATGGCGTAGCGGTAAACGTTGTTGGCTTCCGTGCCGGATACCAGTACGAACAACTTTTTTAAAATCAATTTATCCACTTCTGTTCGGGTGTTTGTGATGTCTTAAAATTCCCTCCCACACTTCCAATCCTTTAATAACTGAGCGTAACGAGAGCGATCAGTTAATTTCTAGTCCTGTTCTAGCTTTACCCTTCTATCGTTACTATTATCTTCGAAATAGAGAGATTAAACAACTGAGTAATACAAATTTTCTGCTGAGATTCTTCTGTTGGGAAACCATTTGCTCCACATAAAGAGGGAACATAGATTTTAAAAAATACAGTAAAATTCCATGTTCACGTTTTTAAAGAGACTAAATAGAAATAAAACGTAAATTGAGGACATATATTTTTTTCATATTTTTGTATTGTTTATCCATTGATTTCTAATTGAATAAATTTCTTTGAATGTTTGGTCATATACGTCCTCAAAGTTAGTAAAATAGCTTAATCAACATCAAAATGTAGATAATTTAAATTGAATTTTGAATATTTCAGACGCAAGTTGTGGGAAATAAAAAATATAGTTCGAATAATACTTACGCTCGAGCTTACTTGAGACCGTCAATTTTTTTGACGGGAAAACTTTAATTACGGGCACGTAAAAATGAGGTTTCACTGTATTATAATAATATCTAACATCTCTTTTATTTTTCGAAGGAAAAATATTTTCTTTGTATACATTTTTTTATTACAACAAAAATAATAAAAATATTTTTGTAGTGATAATTTTTTTTTAATTTGACAGATTTGAAATGTTATAAAACAATCGAGCGACAAATTTGAATTGTCAAAACAACAAAAGAAAATGGCCGCCTTTCAAAAAGAAAATCGAACGCGGGGCCATTTTTGTTTTGTTATACTGCAGTGTAAAAAACATTGAAATCTACGAATATTTTATTTTTTCGACACTGTAAGTTAATTTTAATATGCCTATAACCTCCCCGGAAGTGCCAGCTTAAAGGTTGTCAAAGTTTTATCGCAATCGGACCTGTGGCATTCGAATCCATAGATGCCGAAGTTTTTGCAAACAAACATACAATAATTCATTTTTATATAGATATATATATATAAGATTACTTACGTTTGATTTTTTCGATTGATACTTCATCAAAATCGTTGATTTGATGTAATTTTGTCTACCATCTGTTTATTGTTTTTGTGAATTAGAGTGTCACAGTTCTATTTAAACTTAGATTTGATAAGTTATTTTTGTATCCTTATAAAACGTTTACTAGTTGAATAAATCAGGCTCAATTTTAAAATAAAAAAACAACAAAAATAAACGGTAACTGTAAAAAAGTAATTTATAAAAATAAACATTACATTTCTTTTCAACACAATATTAAAATTAGCAACGGCAATTTTAAATTTGGTCAGTAACTATGATAAATGCATAATTGGTATGAAACTAATACAATAAATGCTAAATTAATTTAAAAAGCTGCTAGACAAAAATAATAAACAGTCAATTAAAAATAACCTTCAAAAGTATCTTAGTCAGATAAGGTTAATTTGTGTTGGGTAAGGTTAATTGAATATTTATTTTACATACTGGCAGTTTTGTAGAAAGAGCTGACCTCTAATTAAGTTGATGATCATGGATTCTGACTACAAAAAAGCATTTTAAAGTTGTTCAAAAAACATATGAAAAATACAAACATAGCATTATGCTTATCATCATATTAAGGTTCCAAATCCAAGTACTTACATTTTTATAAACTATATCGAATTATGTTTTTTTTTTATTAAAAACATGAATTATAAGAAATGCGGAGTGTGCAATTAGTTTATCGACTGCTTGTTCTATTTAACTTAATTCAAACTATTATAGTTTTGTTTCAGCACACTTTAATGAACTTTTGACTATCGTTTGAAATCTGTCGTTTCACTCTGCTGAATTATATGTAAATTCTTAGCGGGTGGTGGTCGATACAACGTTGTGTACCCTGCAAAGGTAGAGTTTTATTTTATTTGTATTAGTCGTATCATTTTATCTTTACTCTGTCTCAAAAATAGAGATTGAAGGAATAAACAGTAAGCAGTCCTCCTATTACAACTTCTGTTGAAATATCTCCCTTAAGAGTTCATATGCTGCACATTGGTAGTAGGCATTGTAAGCAAACCAAGCTTTCAGCTACATTGGAAAAATACATTTTTGGTTTGCAAAAAAAATGTTTGATATACCGCGTTATTGTTTTCTCATAAGAATTCGCCGAAAGAAAATGACAATACATATCGGGCAAATGCGAATCTGATATCAGCTGTCACAAGGCGGAGTGGGTGGGAAGGCTTTTTTTCCTCTGTTAATTATAGCCTCAGAGAAAAATAACTATCCCTTATTTTCAACACAATGCCAATATATTGGGATATAATAACGGCACGTCTTGGGAAATCATTAATTTAGTTCAAATATATTGATTAATAATACCCTATCTTAGAAATGGAACCATTTTTCTATATTAACGTACCGCTAAATATAATATAGTACATATTCGTTATACTTTCGTGGTATTGATTTATATTCAATAAGACTTAATATTGTACGAAAAACTATATAAAGATTTATAATAACCTTTCAATAAAACTTAATCCTACACTAAAGATTTTTTGTTTTCCATTTTGTTATTATTTCATGGTTATAAAACATTTTCTAAATTACTTCATAACTAAACAAAATTAAGTGCCTTGCAACCAAACTGAACAAAAATGGTTACAAAATAAGTAATAATAAAAGTTGAGACATTTAAACAAAATAAATTTAATCTTGAGTACGACAAAACACAAAATACTAATTAGTTTCACCATCACTGATTTGGTAAACCTATCGTCACTAAAATACGAAGATCGATCAGCTGACATTCTGCCAATGTGTAACGTGTTTTACATGCTTTGAAATCGTCAACCACTGTCATTAAGTAAAAGACCCTCTACCAAATAGTAATTAATCTTTGAGTTGACAAAACTATTCTTGAATGCATAACATTCTGCAGGATTTTTTTTCGTTTTATGATCAAATTACTGGAACTGCATTTAAAAGAAAAATTATGTTATGATTGAATGAAAGAATAAATATGAGCTTTATTTCTCAGAGTTCGTGCATAATTTATATTCGTTAAATATATCTTATTAAAATCGTTTATTCGTGTATTTTCTATCTGTATTTGTATATGTTGAAATACATTCGTTAAGAAATCATCTTTTTCACATAATGATCGGACATGGATTAGAAAAATAAACTTGACAAGAAATGAGTTCTGGCATCGTTTTTTTCTTTAGAAAAAAAGCACTGAATCAATGTATTATACACAATGTTTAATTTATAATGTGGTAAATTAAGTGTTCGGGCTTTATTAAAAGTCTTAGAAACTTAATTATTATCATTGAGAATATATTATCAACTTTATTATGTGAGAATTTTTAATAATAAATAAATTAATTCATTTACCTTAACCAAGTACTGAAATCCAAGGTAGACTAGCAGTTATTATGAATAAAATTTTGCCAAACTCTTGTTGATGCTGTATTAAAATATCTTTCTCTCGGAGCGCGTTATATTAAAGACATTTCGAGGCCTCAAGAGCTGAATGAATAATCAAATTGAATTAAGGTTTTGTGACGCCTCTCGCATTTTCGGAGCGTAAATGAATTATTTCTGGAAATACGTTCTGATGATGTTGACACACGCCCGCCAAAGAAAACGTCATGTCAAGTGGAAATAGTATAAAGCAACGCATGAAGATTAATAAGTCATATTTGGATTTGAATTATATTTGTTCGTTGGATCCGTTTATGCATACAGATATAATACAGAGTAGAGATGTCCAAAAGGTAGATCGCAAGAACTTTTACAATTTAATTGAATATAAAAAAAAAATAACTACATGGTTATAATTGCAAATGTGACAGATATTTTGAAACATTTTAAATCACATAACATAAAGAACAGAAAAGTATTTCTCGACAAACGCCCCTGTCAAAGATTTCAAATTTTGATGAAAAAAACAGAATTTAAGCTCATATCTCTATCAATATAAACAACTGAATATGATTGAAAGTAAACAAAAAAAGAATTTACACTCGTTTATTTGAGCAAGTTAATTTCCAATATAAATAAAGATTGAATATATTATAATATATTAACAGACAGTGCATACTTTGTGTGAAGATAATTTAACTTCAAATAACTTTTCAGCTTATGAGAACAAGCTTGTTCTTGATAGATTATAATATTAAGCATTAAGTAATTATGCTAGCAATGCGCTACTGTTGATGAAAGATTTTGATTTTTAATGTAAATTATCATCTTTCAATGACGTATGTAGTAATTTTTTTATTGTATTAGTGCCAGCCTTTCATTATTAGTCGGATTAGCAAATATTTTCATAAAATGAAACAATTTTTTGAAGTGCGACAAAAGTTGCCTTTAATATTGGTATCTCTTTGTTATAATTAAAAATTCTATAAAAAAGCTTATGAAAATATTAAATTAATATTATATTAACCTAGCACACGGTTAATTTGTTTCAAAATGGAGTATTTCTAAGAAAAATGTTTTGGAAAGACACTATATTACGATCGGTGTAAATCACGGATATTGATTTCATCCAATTAAGAATTCACATAGTTTTATAGATTGTGTGAAGGGTTTTTTGTCCTGTTTGCAAGGGTGGCATCTGGTGACTCTGACACAACCATGAGCTTGACGGTCAGCCAGATCTTTATATTTGTTAAAACTCAACGAATACGCTGGGCCGGACGCGTATCACGCATGGATGATAGTAAATCTACAAAAGTCGCACATTTGGTACTCATAAGAGGAGATTTTGGAAGACTATGATTTTGCTGGATGGATGGTGTGTCACAGAAATAAAAGTTGTTGGATGTGAGCAACTGGTGTAGGGAATTAGAAGACTGAACCGAATGGAGAATACTGATGGAGGCAGCAAAAGTTCTACGCGGACTGAATCGTCAGAAAAACAAAAAAACATACAAATCTGATATTTTTGTTCATGTTTTTGATCGTTGACTTTCGTAGATCGCAGTAAAGTGTGTATTCAAAAAGCGGATCGCGAAAATGAAATAGTGGGCACCACTAACATAGAGTAATCAATCATACAGAGATACAATACGCGTCATTTAGGATTTCAACACAACACAATTCTATGCGCCTGAAAAGAAAATGTTTTTCTTTATGAAAACATTTAATTCACTCTGTCTGGCTTTAATTGCGTTATTGAACAAGTCAATGACATCCACTAGTCGCTAGTGAGTATGGTATTTGATTAAGCATTTACAAATGAAAAAATACCAACAGCTAAAGTCTTATTTTATAATTAAATATTTACATTTGATCAGTGCTTTTCTCCCATGTAACGCGATAAAACGGCAGTCCGGCACACATTTTCTTCGTATTTTTAGTGTTTCAGATCAAGAGCCGAAAATTTTTACATTTAATTTGGTTTGAAATCTTTTGAAAGGAGAGTAATTAGTTTATCACTACTCATTTCCTAATCCTATTCATCTATCCTTTGTATTTTGAAATAAAATAGATTAAGCAACTGATTAAAACAAATCTTCTGCTAAAATATCTCCACTAGGAAGCAATTTCGATCTAATTTTTCAATGGTAATGTGCGCAAAAGATATTGTTTGTGCAACTTTTAAAGGAAATTAAAAATTGTGCGCCACATAACGATACTTAGACCTTTTATTAGGTAATGCGCAACAGTATTTTTTTTAACAATGATAATAATTAACAACACTATATACTGTCAATTAATTCATTTTGCTGGTGGTATGTATACCTAGTGTAACTTTTGTGAGCTCTGTTGTAATGTATTTGTAAGATGTTATATGCTCTATATTGAAAACAGACAGTAAAAAGTAAAAACAAGCTTGTAAAGAATTTAGTTCCGAGACCTTTTTTTTAAAAAAAAAAAAGCACTGCATATTACATGCATTATTATTTATTGATATTCGTGTAGAACAAAGTTATAAATATTTAATGACAAATGTAAAAATTGTAAATGTGTCACTCCTGCATCTTTAGTGTGAAATTAAATATTGCAAGGGTTTGAATGATTATGTCCTCTCCAAATGTGGAGCATATGAATTTTTAATAAATCAGCTCCATTTTAGAAAGTCTCGTGTTTATTTATTCACCCAATTTATTAAAGCATGTACTATATTAAAAGGTCTTTTAACATTTTCTGTACCATGGGCGCAAAAAAAAGACGACTAATTTTATTACCTTAATGAAATATGAGCATTTTTCGATGTCGAGTTGTTTATAAGGACTTTACTGAAGTATGGTTGGCGGTCGACATCTTGCAAGATGGAACTATTCTTTGTAAAAAAAAATATTTTACGTAAAAAGTACCGGGGATTTTCGACACAGGCTTACAACGCGTATTTATATTATGTTTTTTTTTATTATTTCAAACGTTATTTATAAGTATTTGAATCGTTCAAATCTTGTAATTCACTAACGACACGGCTTTTGCCTTTCGGCATCTTCATGCGTTCAAGTGCATGGGTGGACTTGAAATATACCGAAAAAAGTCAAATCAGAGATGTTGATCATTCTTCGTTGCATAAAAAATTATGTGTCGATTTTCCATTAAAATATTTTGATGTATGCTCATTCTTCCAGTGCGAGATGAATAATGTGAAATGGGTAACACAGTGAAAATATTTTCCTAAAGATAAAATTATAGGTAATTTAACTAAAAATGTATAAAAGTAAAGTTGTGACCAACCTGAGAATTTAATTAAAAAAAAATGTCTGTAATTTTGTGTGGGTTTTTGGTACAAAAGCCTCGTTTCTGGTATAATCATAATTGGAAATAATTTTTCAATTATGTAGCACTGAAATACGATATCCAATATCTATAAGCCCTCGCTATTAAATGTGTATCATTCGAAAGTATTTACAGGTATCAAAAGCCATTCTGTCTTATTAAATTTCCTGACCTGTGTCAAAACGTAAGCTCTTTGAAAATTTCCTCAGCGATATATTAGAGTTACAAATGTAACTTAATTTCATGAAATTTGTGAACACAAGTTTTAAATAACACGTTTTGCTTAGATATTTATTACAGTATAATTATATCATACAAAGATACTATTTTGTACCTTTTTCAGTAGCTATTAAATATTTTCAACTGTTTTAATTCAGAGTGAACATATATATAATAAATGTTTACAAATAAACCAATATAAACAAAGAAAATTCAATATAATTGTTTGGGTAAGACAAAACATTTGTTGTTTTGATTAAAACCTGCTAGCCTTGTTTAGCAAGAAAAGTATGTTTATATAATATGACTTAAATTTAAAAACATTTTTTCTTATTTTTTCAAACGGACAAAATTTTAACGAACCAAACATTTATCGTTTGTTGACGTAATTAGAGAACAGTGTTTTTTTTAAACAATATAACAATTTCCTCTGAATGGTGAAGTAACTTCTCACAAACCATATTTGTTGAATCACATTTATATATATGAGGTGATTTTTTCAAAATTATGTCTTCTAGTGAAGCATTTATTCATTTATTCTCCGACTACTAAAGTGAAGTGAAATATTTTTATCTAATGAATTTATAAAGTTATAAAAGTTAGTTATTTGTCTATCCGTTCCATTAAACAAGCAATTAATATTGTCTACAGATTTTAAATGTAATACTAAACATACCGGGGTCTCCACACCTATACCCCATATAAATATAATCAAAAATCCTTTTCCGACAAACAAATAAATATAATTCATAAAACTACTCACGACTCAAATCAGTGGACATTCCCATGGGTTTGTTCTTTTTGCCAACAATGGCTTTAAACTCAATGATACATTTATTTCTTATATAATCACGAAACATTCATTTACAAAGCGTCAGTTCAAGTTCATCCGTGCACTTGGCGCCTGAAGGTGCTGAAAGGCAAAACCCAGGTCGTTAGTGAGAAAATCTGTGTGAATGTACATAATTTGAACGATTCAAATTCAAAAATTAAATTATGTTGTTTATCAATTGTTTTTAACAATGTTTAAATACAGTTTTATTTTTTGATATAATGCCTTTTCACAAAGTATTTACAGTTAACACTTTGAAAGTAAAAAAAATCCCTGTTCCTTTTTTTTGTTGGACATGCTCTTTATTCGTGGATCCAGTTCTAAAAATATTTAAATTGTAAAATTGCAAGCATTATTTCGAGTCATCCGTTCTTAAAAGGTATTGACCATACGTTACACGTTTTAAGGGTGGCTTCCCTTAATTCCATACACTGTTCACTTTGAACATTACGCAAATATTTACAAAGGGTAGACATTTACAATTATTTACAGCAAAATAGGCGCAGTAATTTAACCACCGCACTTCGCTGCCACCTAGAACCTGCATAAATCCTTAAACTAACAACACTACATTATTTCAATAGGCAATGATTAACTTTCATTGTTTAAAAACACTGCCTCATTAGAATGCGGCCTAAAAGCGCGCTATTAAGCCGACAATGAAATATTTGTATTCACTTAATTTGGTACGGGAACAATAGACGACCAAATAGCTGATTAATTAAACGATGGTAAAAATAAGGAAATGTGATGATAAAGAAATGCTTCCAGAAAATAATCAATGGGAGTTAAAAAATAGTGAGGAGGTTTGATAAGAAATCAAATAATTTTAATTAAAAATCAAAGCAAAAATTATTTGAACCCTTTCTTGTTATTCAGTTTTTTTTTTCGTGAATTTAAAAGAAAAATAAGATCAATATATTAGGTTCAATAAGCTGAAAAAAATATGTTTTTTGTGTGTTAGTAGGAAGATTTATTTGTTATGTTAGGTATCGTATGCAATTTTGGTGGCTAGCTGATTTAAAAGGACACAGTTTCATTTTCTATCGACGTCATAGTGAAGAAAATCATTTTTGATTGTCATTTCAAATGTTACGAAAAAAAAACCAAATTTATGCATTCAAATATTTTTCTGGATAACAAAAAAGAACCCAAACTTTTTATCAAATAGCGTGACGAAATTCAATAGCGGCACTCATTTTAAGCAGCATTCAGTTAAAAAAGGACAAAAAGGTGGCATTTCGCAGGGGTTTGTAACAGTCGCGCAGATAGAAACTCGGGGCTCTCATCCAAGCGTCACGCAAGGTCCCCCACGCAATTTGTTATATTGAGCATGTAGAAATTTGGGCTCCCCTTTCCGCTAGGCCCTTATTGTATTGCAGAACTCTTCTGTAAGATGGTTACGCCGCTGGTTTGTTACAATACTTGGACTAAAAAACTTATTAATTTTTGGTTAGATTATAAAATATTTTTTTTTGGTTCAAAAATGATTGGGCATGTGCCCGCCAAAACAACCGCCAATGTTGGCGGTTGTTTAAAAAAATCCCTTTACACTCTTACAATTCTAAAAACAACGGGCTGTAGCGGAAGTGATTAGCTTACCACTGGTTATGTCTTTGCACTATTATATAGTGATAGTATTTGTGAATTGTTTTTTGCGTTTTAGATTTTTATTTCATGATTTTGTATGTTGATTTTAATGTATTATGTAGTATGATCTATTATGTTAATTTTTTTCTCACTATATTACTGCATGGCAAATTGGCGTCAGCTGTTATGTCATGTACTGTACTTTTAATTTTTAAACAAAAAATAAATGCCTCTTATTTGAAAAAAAAATTAAAAACTTAGTAACAAAAAATTACCGTAAAAATTGAAAATGGATTTAAAAAATATTACATTGTTGCGCACCTTGACGGTTGTTAAAATTTTCTCTTTGTATATGTGTATATTTTTAGTCATCCTCTTTTAAAAACATAATAACATATCGACTGTAGAAACGAAAAAGGACGTAACCCACAGTTTTTTCAAAACAGCTTTTTTTCAATAGTCACAATGTACCAAGCTTGATACACGTTATGTCAAAAGGATGTAAGCTACAAATACCAAATTAGTAACTAAATTTAACTTTTAAGTTTGAAAAAAGATGAGGTTGTGAAAATTGAAACCAAGAAAAAAAGACTAAAAAAAGGGTTTTCTTAGACAATTTATTTGATTAATATTAAAATATGTCAATTAAACACCAGTTTAGAAGTCTCCATCCACTTGAAGGTTGGGTATATTTCATAATTTTCATAAGGTCCAAAATCTTCGAAATACTTTTTTTTATGCCTCCTGTAAAATTTTTCTAGTGTGGGTTACGTCCTTTTTTCTTTTCACAGTCGATATGTGAAAATGTAAATTTCGTCTAACCCGCATTCGGTCCAACAGAACAAGATGATGGATACTTAATTAGCTTGTCTTGTTATTGTGTTATAATATAACACGATTAAAAAAACAGCAGACTCATATTATAAAGCAGCTATAACATCAGCGGCTTCATACACCTGACGAATGATTATAGAAAAAAAATAGTTATTAAATATTTTAAAAAAAAACCACTCTTTATTGATTTGGGTTAATGTTAAGCCATTTCTCAAATGTTTGACATATTTGTTGAATGTAGAACAGCTCAATAATTTAAAGTACTAATAACTATTCACTGCATGCACGGTCGAGCATGGCTTGGCCTCATAACATAAGTTTTAAACATTGGGAATTTTCTTTAAGATATTCTTTCGATGTTTAAAACACATAATAAAATAAACTTTATTTAAACTGCACTGAATTGATTTACTCTGCGGCTAAAGTTGCAATAGCAAACGAATATATCAATACTAGTATTTCAAATAAATACCTGGTTTGAGAAAAATATTGTATCGAATTCGGATCACGTTTCGATATTTCATATAAAATACTGTCTTAAAAAATATATGATAAACATAAACGGATGATTATTATGATCAATTGACAGTTTATAAAAAAATACATTATTGAAAGGCTTATCAATTCAGAAACCTGCCAATATTGGGACATCGTTTGAGCGATTGATAATTGAAGTGAGCCAAATAGCAAGATGGTGGTTCTTTTTATTTGACTTTTAAGTATGTAAAATCACTTGTTTTTGTAGATTGAATATTTTTTTGTTATGAAGAAAATAGTATTAATGTATGTATTTACTAAGCTCATGTCACTTTACTTTTATGATACTGCAGAATATTATAATGCATCAAACTTAATGTTCCCTAAAATATCACTTGGCTCACTTTAATATCCAGGGGCTCATTTTGTCGTGAATAATTCAATTAAAATTTGATAGTTTTTATATATACAAAATTTAATTATGGCTAATTTTCAATATCAAAATATTAGTATTTCTTCATTTAAAAAAATGGTATAACAGTATTAAAAAAGTACCATAAATTCCAGAATCCCAACTTCAGTATTAACGCTATAGCAATCTATTTCTTTACCTGTAACTCTGCCGAGAAATTTACGTTTCTTCTGTCTATTTTATGGCGATACATTTGAGTCGGGAGCGTAGAGTGTTTCTTTCATTTCTTTGTGTTCATACACGTTCAATCATGTGTGAAAAAAAATTCAAAATCTTCAAAAAACGGAATATCATTGAATAAAAGAAAGAATAAATGAACCTTTATTTTAAAGGTTCATTTATTTATAAAACAAAACACACAAAAATACGAACGAATAAAATTTTTTCATGCAATCATTTGATGTGTCAAAAAATATACTGTATTATGTGATAAAAAGGTTTATTATAAGTCATTTCTTTGTAATTTAAAAAATGGTTTAGAAATAAGTTTTAAATGAACTACGAAAAATATACTGTTTTTCTGTGAAGCAATATATTATTGGGTATTTTTTAAACACACAAATATATCGACTGTGGAAAGGAAAAAGGACGTAACCCACAGTTTTTTTTTTTTGATTTTTTTGAACTTTCCGGATGAAGGGCCAAATTCGGGAATGAAAATGTGCGGTGGGCCGCAGTTAAAATACCATTTTTATATGTACACCATTTATTATCATGAAAAAAAACAATCTAATTGAATAAAAATAAATAAAATTGTTTTACGTCTTTTAACATTTTTAAAATTCAGGTGCTAATTTTGTAGTTCAGGTTCTTAAAACTACTTGTAAATGTTCATTGGTGATGTTTGATCGTAAAGAGGTTCATGATTGAAAATGTATGTTCACATTTATATGTTGATCTAAAAATAAAGATTATTATATTTATTTTCAATCTTTTTTTAAAAAGGCGTTAAAAGATAAAAACGTGAATCTTTTTCAAAAAAATTATATTGATCACGGGCCACATAAAAATACGCAGCGGGCCGCGGTTTGCCCGTGCCTGCATTAGAGGTTTTAGTAAAGTTGATGGATTGATAATTGTCTGTTCATTTATAATGTCATTGGCTTGATTATGCCTATTCATTTTTAATTGGTCAAGTGCATTATAAAATTTACACAAACTGTCTCTTAGACTTATTTATGAATATTGGTTTTTACATATTTTATAAATAAACCACTCTTGTTGATCTGTTCAGTACTATTATAAATTACAAGAACTTTGAAATAAATTATTAAAAGTTTAATCCCACCACATAGATATTAAATAAATTTGTTGCATATTTCAAAGTGTCGAAATTAGGGACATCTATCATAGCTTTTGCTTTGTGAAAGATTGTTTCGTGACAGTGTAATCACTTAGCCATCGCGTTTTTAACAAAGTTTTACGTCAGATTTTTCTTTTTAACGAATTTTAATAGCGGCACAGCCTTAAAAAGTTGCCGTGGAAAATCTCATCACGTCTAGAACACAAGGGTGGGAGCTTTAACGCTGTGTGCACACCGTAACGTTAATTTTTACGTAATGTGTCACATTTATAACGAGAGCTTTACGTATTCCTGTTAGTGAATCTAGCTTCGGGTAATATTAAAATTTTTACTAACTTTAATGAAATATAAAATTTTTACACTTTTTTTTGTTGTTGTCGTGATACCGGGAAAAACCCGGAGCTTAAAGGCGAATCAACAGTAAAATAAATCCGAATAAAAAAGTGTTTTACTTTCACAGAACAGAATTATATTCGAAGAAGACTTTTTTGTGACACGTTGAATAATAAGCTTTTTTAAAATACGAGGGAAAAAAAATGTTCTGTCGGCGTTTCATCCAATGTAATGAATACTGCCTTGCTGAGTGAAAGATTGGAAGTTATTGGTAAAAAAAAAATGCTCAGCTAAAAATGTATATTTTCTAATAAATGTAATCTCACAAATAAAACAAAATCAGGTTTTAAAATACATATTTGAAATGGTTTTTTTGAACTTGAAGATAAGAAAAATGTTATCCATTGATAAATTTAAATAATATCAGATATATATTTATGTTTGTTACGTCGTTGAAGACAAAAAAATGTATTTAAAAATATTCAATACGACTATTTAATTAAGAAAAACACAATGTTCATTAGGACCGGTTTCGCTCATAGTGAGCATTGTTATAATAAGTATTCGCGTAATATTTGTAGTCTTATGAATATAATATAACGAAGCGTATTAATTTATGTATGTATATATTACAGTTAAAGTATGTACTTCGTCCATGCATATAATATTATTAAATCAATGTATATACACGTTGTTCATTTCAGCCAGTAATAGTGAACCCTTAAATGCATGATTTTCTACTTAAAAAAAAATGTATTTAAATATACAATGGGTGGGTGTGATTACAGGAAAAATAATAAAAAAAATGATAGTTTTTTTTATATATTTTTATCCAAAAACACTAAGTACTCTTTCAAAGCTCATTAAGGCATTAGAGGCATACACATAATTTTCATACAGATTATTAAACGACAACACTTATAGTACAGACTCAACTATAGAATACACAGTTAAACTAATGATGAACCATGTTTATGTTATTGTGAAAATTGTATTAAAAAACGGTCAAAAATCAATAGCCGCCAAAACTCCAGCTTGCTCTGTTCGAATGAAGATTATAATGGCTTATCACATGTAAACAAGACATCTATCGGAAAAATATGTAAGTATGTATTTTACCATTGGGTAAAAGAATAAAAGGAAAAATCGATTTGTGTTTTGCAAGAAAGCCAAAACAAAAGTTCGTACTTTTCATAGTCACCTATGTATTAAAAGGTTAACGAGAAAAGGTTATTACAAAACCTACAAAGACGCAATTTAATTGTTCACTAACTTGAAAAAAATACACAAGCACTCATAGTGTTTGCCAGCCATGCTGCACTGCTGTGCGCGCGCTATCATACATTTGTTGTTATTTACTTGTCATTTCCCATTTTACATGAGTAAAAATATCAACGTCTTGTTGTCATTTATGCTTTATTTATATTCAACATATTTAATTTAACCTAAACCGTAATGCATTGCTTCTCTGTCCAGTACACGACTTATACTCTCACAAGTAATTCATATATTGACTAGTCAAATTGAATGTGAATTGTAATGACGTAAGCTTCAACTAAAAGTACTATTAATGTTAAAATCGGTGAGATTTAACGTTTCAACTGTGACATATAAACTGAATTAATTTAGTGTTATATTTAGAGAATAACATGTCCGATAAATTTACTTGAAGTAATGACTATAGTTTGATTCTTGTCGGTATTTAATTTTTTCACAGTTTCCTATCGATAATATTGTTTTTTACATTTTATTTCGCTTTATTTTTAATCGTGCTCTAAATATAATGGTTGTGATATTTATACTCGAGACCGCAATACATTTGGGCCAATATTGTTATTCAAAAAGTAATACTTCCATTATCCTGGAATAAAAAATCATCAAAATAATTCCGCCAACTTTGCATTGTATTACTAGATGAAACATATTTCAAAATTCTTAGTCTGTAGAAAAAAGACATTGACAGGCGAGAGGATGGGTTCATACTTAATGAATAGACTAAGTAAAAAAAATGATGGGACCTCGCTTTATTCTGCGCTAAAGAGAGCCAAATAACGAGAAGAATTAATTAGAATTTTAAGAATATAAAAGTAATCCACGACACTGACATGAAAAAATATTTTTAAGAAAAAAGATTCATAAATTTGCTTTTACACGAGAATCTATTAAATAAAATTGTACTCAACATTTTTACTTTTGTTATGATACTTCGTGTTGAAAATTTTTCTTATATAAATTTATCTAAAGACCGCCACTAAAAATGATAAAATAGTTATTGTTTTTGACGACCGTATTCAAAGGTTACTTCGCCTAAGTTGGTCATTTAAATGTGAATACATTATCTTTGATGAGGGTTGAACGTGTTATTTTACAATTTAATAAAATGATGACCAAGTGCTTATTAAAATTTTCAACGACAAGTTTACTGCGTTAATTTTATATTCAATATAAAATTGTACTCCTTCTCTCGTGGTGAAAAATATATTAGTACACAAATGTTAACCATTATGTTAAATTACTGCCGTGGTGTAATATTCCATGTTTTTAATAATTAGTAATATTAAATTTCGTTTTTATAAAAAGCAATTATTTAACATGAACTTAACACCATTGATTTTACCGCATTTTAATAATTGCTATCCTTTATTCTTTTATATACTATGTTTTAAATAAATTGGTTGCCAAATATGATATCGACTGTGGAAAGGAAAAATAACGTAACCCACAGTTTTTTCAAAACAGCTTTTTTTCGATAGTAACAATGTATCATACATGATACACGTTCTATCAAAAGGATGTAAGCTGCAAATGCCAAATTAGTATCTAAATTTAGCTTTTAAGTTTGAAAAAAGATGAGTTTGTGAGAATTGAACCCAAAAAAAAAGATTTTTTCTGGACAATTTATTTAAATAATATTAGATTATATCAATTAAACATCAGATTAAAAGTCTCCGTCCACTTCCAGGTTGTGTATATTTCATAATTTGCATATGGCCTAAAATCATCAAAACATTTTTTTGTGCCTCCTGTAAAAATTGCTATGTATGGGTAACGTCTTTTTTCTTTTCTACAGTCGATATTTAAAATCAATTTTGATGTCAATTAGAGTGGTTGACTTGGCTAACGGTTCTCCCGGTTTCAAATCCTTATACGAACAGGTTTATTTATAGGTTTTGAAATCTTAGATTTGTGTTTGAAAGTATAGATATCACCCGCTCCCAATGTGGAGCACATGGCCTCCAAATGAAGGCATCTCAACAGAATTTTTCTGTGAGAATTGTCTGTTAGTCAGTCGCTCAACCTCTATTTTACAAAGAAAATAGTAGTAGGGATAAAAGAGTAAGGCTAGGACAAAACTATTGGTTAACTAATCGCTCTCGCTACGTTCAGTTATTAAAGGATGGGAAGGAAAGTAAGTTATTACAAACACCCATGCCTAAGAAAAGAAATCGATCGAAAAAAGTTGTTCGTACTAGGTCTCGAGACCGTGAAATACGGTACGGAATCCAGCAACGCTAGCTACTAAGCCATAGGACCCAACACTCTACCCTAAAACTCTTACCTCAAATTTTTCTAACGTTACATAACCATGTCTTTCCATATCTATTAATTATTCTTATTTTTTTTTACTTTTTTAGAAAAAAGGAAAGCTGGAGCAACTAAACCGACATGGTAAAAAAGATTTAAAAAATGAGATTAATGATTCCTTTTTGTAAAATGCTGAATTTAGCCTGACATGTTTCATAACTTACAATATTATTTTTACAAAATTTGTTAACACTTTTATCCATTTTATTTTTATTCCTTAGTAGGAACACATGAATTTATCAAATAGCATTTTAACAGAACTGGTCGTAGGTAATTCACTAAAATAATAACCCTTTTGATGATAGCATAGAAAAGTGAGAAAGGATAAAAATGCCAAATATTCCTTAAAAATCTGTAAATTACATTAAAAAAAAACACAATTTGGCTGTTGATTATTCCACCTCTGTAATATGTATGCAGCCGCTGTTTCACGGCGCCTTTCATAGCACAATTTACCAAGAAAAGAAACAAATTTATTCTTCATATTCTTGGCCCGATACAGAGCTGGACGGGAGCCATTATTCAAATATGCACTGTTGTGCTGTTTGAAAAAGTAAAGATGGTAGAAAAAAAAGAGAATACGACTTGCTCAGTCATTAAGTATAAGTGATAGTAAGTATCCTGTGTATCCGTATACTGAAAAGCCGTGGCGGAAGATTTTAATCTACTCCGCGTTGAGTTTAAAGAGGAATCAAGAATATCCCGTCCCCCATATGATGTTGCAAATTTATCGAAAGCCTCAAAATTGTCCTTGGATGAGATCAGGTCAGCGTGGCCTATTGGGCTCATATGCGAGCGAACCACAGCGTCCTGATGGCTGTGCCCACAAGTGCAATCAGACCGTTCAACCAACTTGCCTAGCCCAAATAGTTTATGTTGAATTTACTAAAAAAAATAATCTATTTTATATAAGAATACACCATTCATTGAATAATTTAAATGCATTTGTCTGTACAAACGATTAAAACAACTACATTAAGCTAGAGGCTGGCAAATCGTTTTTTCTCAAATGTTTGTTTTAAGTTTTTCATTTACGTAAGAAAGTAAAACGATAAAAAATAAACTGTACATTTTTAACATTTTTTTTATAACATTTCATAGTTTTAAAAACTAATATGGCTGTGAAACAATAAACTTATTTTTATGTTTCGAATAAAAAAAAAGCCTATCAAAAGACAATATTAAAAACTTTAATTTTCACCATAGCAACTAAATTAAACTATACACGGTTCTAATGTTTGATAAGAGCAATATATACATGAAACGAAATATTTAAAAAAATATACTCGAATCATAGTTAATGTTTGGTTGTTGACTGAATATATTTACTGTATTTTTACTTTTATAGCTGAATTTCACTTATCAATACGCCCTAGTAAAGACGAACAAACAAAAAATAAAAGTGTACTACAAATATACAGTGAGACTGATGTTGAGTAATTTGAAACGTTTGATAACAACGGATGACAATGATGATCTGGGAAGATAAAGAATAAATCATATCTATGAACGGAAAATATCCAAAATTCAGCGCTCCATGCAATATCAACCCGCCTGGCATTGCTATCTTTTTGCCCCGGGATAGTTTATGGGCGAAGTTTAACCATGAATCCCGCCTACAAGTGCGAAGATCCGCCCCTGGCATTTCGATCTACCGAAACCGAAGTTATGTCCGTCGTTTGGGTTGATAAAAACAAAAACAGGATGATGGATACTCAGTTGGTTTAAAGATGCTACTTAAGAATACTGACTGGCTGAAATATTTTTTTGGGACACTCCTTAAACGGTCGAGTAAAAATCAGTTTGTTTTTTCGAACGACATATCATTCACTTTCTATAGCCTTCGTATATTGTTTGAGAACAAAAGTAACACATAAGAAGTAAATAACAAAGTCAACACAAATCGCACCTAAAAATTCCACTTTTTGAAAAAGTCCTGTTTTGCTGAATTAGTTTTTTTTAATATTAAATTATTGTAAATACGAAAAATTTAAATTGATATCTGTAATTTTTCCGAACCTATACTTTTCTTTGACATCGAGGAAAAGTATTTAATAAAAAAAGCAATCGATCTATATTAACTTAAATGTTAAGATTTTCTCCGTTACAATTGATTTCAAGAGATAATAAACATGTTTGGTCCATAGTGTGGGGTCAAAATCGTGGACTTCCGTGAAGAATCGGGTTTAAGTCCTAGTAAGAACGATTTTTTTTCAATCAATATGTCGTTATCTATTTGAATGTATGGGTGTTTGTTATGTTTAAAATAATCCCTCCCACCTTTTTAATATTAAAATAATGAAGTGTTACAAGAACGATTAGCTACACTCATAATGTCTCTGCCCAATCCTCTTATCTCTACTGTCTTCGAAATGAAGAAAACGAGGTTGAGCAACTGAGTAACAAGCAGTTTTCGTAGAAAACTTCTGTTGAGATACTTCCATTAAAAGGTAATATGCTCTACATTGTGAGCGGACATAAATAAACAAAGAAATGGAATTGACTCGGCAGTAACTCACTAGCCATATCCTTTCTTTCCATACTGTTCGGAAAAAAAAGAGAGATTGTTTATCTGAGTAACAAACAGTTATCGTAGGTGATTTTTCTATTAGGAATCTATATGCTTTACATTACAGAAAGAATAGGTTAAAAAAAATAACCAAACATTCAGCAGCTTTCATAAAATGATCTAAAAATGTCAATTTGCTCGGCGATGGCTTTTTGTAAAGTACATACATTTAGAGACAAAGTAAGATTATTTGTTTTCTAAGGAACTGAATTCAAAATAATAAAAATATTCTATTGTTATGTGTTCTCAAAAACAGTGCTCAAAAAAGATATGAAAAAAATCAGATAATTTAAAATATTTTCAAGAAACACGTTTTTGTATCCAAGAATTAAAATAACATATTATGTATACAAATAAAACCTATTAATAATGGTAAGCTCATAGTTATTTCTTATATCAAAACAAATATCCCTGCCGTACGCTGCAAAAGCTCACTTATCCCAAAAGTGGTTATAACGTTTGAAAATCGATGACCCAAATCTATGAATAATTATATGAACTGTATGTTCAAAACACATCACGTTTTATACGTTCGCTCAAATATTCTCTCCGAACGCTTTTCATTTCAAAACACAACGATAAATTTTGCCCTCAAAGGTTTATTCGAGTTGCGAAAAAATCACATCTTTTTCGTCGATTTGACTTTTTCAAGGCGCAATCCCAAGGGTGAATATCGATTTTTCGGGAAAATAAACGTACGCGCTTCTCGCAAGTAGGTTAACTTATTTTATTGTTTTGTTTTTTTATTTACAAGTGTAAAAGACAAGTGAGTTGGAGCGAAATGATTTTATTTATCCTTGTCCTCGTTAAGGTCACGACAGTTGATAAATAATTGAAAAAAAAAAGTTTTTTGGCATTGAAATATGAAGTAAATTTTACCTGCCTAAGACAATTTTCATTATTTTTTTTACGTCTGTTCAGAAATTAACAGATTTACAATTTGATAAATAAATATTGACGTACTATCCTGAATACTTTTTCAAAAACGGTTTTCATACATGTTTGAGTATGATATATGTATGATATAAAAAATATGTATTTCATTTATATAATGGACAAAGTCTTAGTTTTGAAAAATGACAAAAACTCTCAATATTTCCGAACAAAAATAAAGGTTACATTTGAAACCATCTTTAATAATCAACGGTCTTAATGAATAACCCAATCAGTGCACGCTTTGGCGAACAAGTAATACGTATCTTGACGAATATTCTACTTGCATACAATATTATAATATTAGATAAGATTATACATATAAGTTGAAAATGCTCATGATGAATAAATCCGGACTTGTTCATATAAAATTAATTTTAGTACAAAAGAGTGTTTTATTTTTTAAATATAATGCCTTTCCACGTATTGGCAGTAGGTGAACAATACTTTATTATTTTAAATCATTAGAGTACACTAAGATTTTTTTTTGTGAGAACAGACGCAATTGAATGTAGCGTGAATAATTTTTAAATAAAAATAAGTATTATAGGGCTCATACTACAAATAGGCGTGTTTTAAGTTGAGCGCAGTTTTGGCAATGCCATAATAATATTTATTAGTGAAACAAAACCAGACATTGTACATATAACCAATAACAATATAAGGTTAAGTACATCTACAAATAAAATTAGCATGCAAGTAGCACGAAGATAAGTCACTTGTTATACTTAAATAAACTTTTTTGTAGATAGAGTCCTGTGATGGGCTTAAGCCCTCGAATCGTGACTGAAATTTCCTTGCATCTGTTCAGATGTGTGTTGCGACCATACATCTAGAAACAAATGTCGCGTGACATGATCCTGAACATATACGTAATGTCTCAGGATATATGTTCCAGAACATGTTCTCGAACACACGAGGGGTCACAGAAACGTCACACGTTGAGGTTATGTTGGTCAGTGTTGCGTAAAAACGAACGTTATTTGATTTTATTGGATCCAAGCATTGCGAATAAAGTGAATCACTAATGTTTAAAAGCTTTCTACAATAAAAATACAATTATTTTATCACAGATTATAACATAGATAATTTCAATATAATTTATTATTATCTATGGTTTATTTTGTCAGCTGTGACCATAGAAAGACATTTCAAAGATAAAAATAGATCTTTAAAATGACGCCTGATGAGTTGATGTCGACGAGTGCTGCTTACGTTTATATTCTCGCAGATAGTACTCAGTTCTTATAACTATAATTAGATGTATCTCACAATACATTATAGCTTTGGTATGAAGTCATGACGAAATATACAACAATTCGTCTACAGCTGCAAAACATGCATGTTCCCAGGTTCCGCGTTTGCGCTCGCCGTAAACCAGTGGCGGATCCAGAAATTGTCCCAGGAGGGGGCCATTCAATTTGAAAATAAGCATGATACATAAATAATACATTAAAAAATAGATGAAAGCCTTTTTTTATGCGATTTTTTTTGCGCGATTTTGAAATTACGCGATTTTTTTGGACGGCACCGTAAAAAAATATTTTTTGCGCTTATTAGAGGAACAATTTTTTTTCATACATTTTTGATACTTTTTTACGCGATATTTTGATTTTTGGAACCGATTTATCAAATCATATGAAAGTGAGGTTTTTTTACGCGCCACCTTCCTCCAATGTATCGCGTAAAAAAAGATTGGGTGTATATAAAAATAGTCAATATATAATTAAGTAAGTATGTATTCTATAAAACATAGTAAACTAAACAATTAAAGAGCCCATTTCAAAATAAAGTTTTAATAAATTATAAAAATGGAAAATAAATTCTCCCAAGGAGGGGGCCATGGCCCCCATGCCCCCCCCCCTTAAATCCGCCAATGCCGTAAACATGGGAACCTACCTCGGGTCCTGTGAAATATTCCACGATACGGCGTGAACACGTGAATTTTATGTTTGAGGACATGTTCTGGAACCATTTGTTCCTAGATGAGGAACTTTAGTAGGAGAGATACGTCAAAAATAAAAATAAATACTTTAAGCTTACTTGTTAATTACGCTGTTCTAATAAAACCAACACTATACTATAATATACCTATATTCCGTTAATTTTGTCAATTAATTCAATTCCCGAAATCACTAAGCCATTCAATCCTATTCAATCCGTCCTTAATCATTTATTCCATTGATTTCGAGTATTGTTTCAAGTGATTAATTCAGTTTCCGCGTTGTATTAATGTGTAATTAAATAATTAAATTGGCACCAAATTAAGCTCACGATATTTGAAGGCTTAGTATTGCACCCTTGTAAGTTGTAATACAACTACGCGTTTGTAGGTTAAGGGGTTTGTGGGCATTTGAAGCTTTGAGGCTTTGTATAGTGTAGTTAAAGCTCATTGTCTACATGTAAATAAAGCTTTAGAAACAGATTATCGTACTTTAAGTTTTGTAAAGAAAATATATTCGATCATAATTTGGTGTTGTCAAACTTTAAGTTATATTGATATTCATTTAGAAATATATGTTCTTACGACACGTTTACCTGACAAGTGATGACTAAGTTATGAAAGATGAGTACTGAAAAAACTTTGTCATGTTATAACTTACGGTGAAACAAAAACGGTTGACTGGTTATCGTTCAGATATGACGTGGTAGACATAAAATATGCTATGCTAATCGAAAAAGTTTGTCAAAAAGATGAATATTAATAAATTTAACATATTATTATGTTCAGACGATTTGTAAGATTTGTATAAATATCCAAAAAAAATAAAAGACATTTTGGCTTTAATATTTTTTCTTCTTTTGTGATATAATTTTTACAATAAGATGAGTTGATTTTTTAAAAAATCTACTTGTGATGATGCTATTAGCAAACCTTAAAGCATTATGAGACGATTTACAAATTGTACAAAACTATTTTTTATCCGTTACAACTAACAACAATGTTTTGTAAAAAAGTATTTTATCCTCATAAATATATGTCACTTTTTATCACTTAAACTGTTAATAACTCTCGCGGCTCGGAGACTGGAAAAATACTTCTCTGCCGATGGGGGTCGTTTAGGGAACCCAGTGGTTTCCTCATTATTGGTCTTATTCTTATAAATTTCAAAAAAAAAATAGTCTAAGGGCTTTAAAATATCTCTCTGCATCATTCCTCAAACATTTTTTTTTTACAAATTCGTGTTTTTTTTAATAAATAATCATATTTTAAGCTGCGCGTAAAAAAGACGTCATTCCAGTACAAATATGAATTTACTTCTGACGCGTTCAGCCAAGTTATCATACGAACGATCGCTGATAAGCGGGCGCTTATCTCGTTATCGCATTATCGCGTTATCGCGTATTTATATAAATTACAAAAGGTACAAAAAACTATGATATAAGAATACCTTAATTATAAACATTGTATCACCCATATTAAAATAGATATTTAAGAAAATTTTGGTATTGGGGTCGCATTTCTTGAGCTTAGAACCGGAAAAGATGATTGTGCTTTATTATCATGCTAATATTTTTTTTAAAATTTAAAATTATAATAAAATAATATTTTGCTTGAAACAAAATGGAGACCAATTAATGTCTTTCTCAGAAAGTTGTTTATTTTTTTTTTTACTAGAAGCTTCATTCTTATAAGACAATAAGCATTATCATATCGATATTGAGAGTCCTATTCAAGTGACGATAACAATGTTCACATATAACAAATTTGATTTATTTTAGATGATGCAAACTTGTTTCTGCGCAGTATGTTAATATTCGAAAGTTGTGCTTGCAACTTATTGGCTTATTTGTTAGGTAAAGGTTGAAGTCTGGCATCTCATCCACCACAAACCTAAACTTTTCGCCTTTATAATTAATATTATATGGTCGTACCCCTTAATAGAATAGCAAAGTATTATATAAGATTCATCGTTCTGTGAAAATATTCAGTAGATACGTTAAATAAGTTACATAAGCAGGGTTTCCCAAACTATGTTCAGCAGAACACTGGAGGTCTACGGATCCTGAATAGGCGTTCGTCAAGCACACGCATACATAACTTCAACAGTTTTTTTTGTAGTATCTTCCGAAAACTAGTAAAGATAATTCCTTAGTTTGGAATCCTTTTTTTTGTGACAGCTAAGCCAGTAAGCTTTAAGCGCAAGTTAACACCAAATT
Source organism: Himalopsyche anomala (assembly GCA_031772345.1). Classification (NCBI taxonomy): domain Eukaryota; kingdom Metazoa; phylum Arthropoda; class Insecta; order Trichoptera; family Rhyacophilidae; genus Himalopsyche; species Himalopsyche anomala. The sequence goes on along the minus strand of CM062833.1, from coordinate 9,551,286 downwards.
CATGCACACAAAAAATGTAAAAAATCATATATTTATATTGTGCCTGATATAAAGAAGATTTGCGTTTCAAATGATTCAAAGTCTTTGAAACTAAACATTGAAATCTTTGAAAACTAAACTTTGAAATCTTCTAAAAAATTACCCAACATAGAAAAGGTTTGGGAAACCCTTCAATATAGCATGAAAGCTGTGGAAACAAAGACGGCTGTCTGGTTTGCCGAAAATGATATAAATATACATTAGCGGTTCTCAATCTTTTTCACTCCATTCAGCCCTTACACCATCGTTAAGAATATAATTCCTCACCTTCCCAAAATAATCATTCAAAAGGTATATTCGAAATAATCAATAAACGTACATGTAGTTTTGTACACTTTAATATGTAGGTATTTATGTACACAGTATAATAAATTTGTTGAGATGATTTTTTAATAACTAATTATTGAAATTACCGAAGCATATTTAAAAAAAGAAAAAGTTATAGGGTATTCAAAAATATCGTCTATGTGTATATAAAATGATTATATAAAAAAAATGATGAATATGTAATTTTGTATTTAAAATACTACTTTTTAAGAACTTTACAAAAAAAAACAACAAGTCATCGATTCAACTATTTCTTTTAAAGATGAATTCCCTATCGTTTGGGAATCTCTGATATACATCATCACGTAGAGCTAAAAATTCTAAAAATATACTTACATTACTTTTAGGGTGTTCACTGTCAATACTTGGTGGAAAGGCATGATATTAATAAAAACACAATATATTATATAAACAAATACTTGAAAGATGGATAACGTTACAATCAAGACACAGACATACATTACAAACTATTTTTTACGACTAACATACATACATTTTAATAAGAGAAATAAAGTTTTCTTTAATCGATAATACACATTCTGAAAAAAATATTATTCTAATGCTTTGACAATTTTTTTAGTCAGAAAGTCATTTTAGTTTTTTTTCTCACTTTTATACTCTTCATTAAATAAGATTTCCAGGAAAAGTAAATATTTTTAAAGTATCACTTTAAATAAAATAAAATTTATATTACACGCGATTCAAAAATAGTTTACTAAAAAATGTTAATTAAATGAAACATGACTTATAAAAAAGTACGCTTCAATGAAAGAAATTGAATGAAAATAGAGCTTTACCTACTTCTTAATCAGGTATACTCAACTTTTTTACTATAGCAGAGAGCATAAAAAAATTATATTGATTTCAGTATTTCAAATAAAAATGAAATTTAAGTACGGTCAATCCTTTATTTACACTGGGGATACGTTCCTCGTAAAACAGCCGTGCAAAAAAATAACGTGTAAAAGTAAGTAAGTGAAAAGTAGGTTACATTGCATTAGACCAAGTTATTTCGATACAGTGCGAAAAATGGGATAAGGTTTACTTATTTGCCAACGATGTTTTTATTGTGAAATATTTACGTAAAAAAAGTATATTTATAATTCAAATGATAATGTAATTTTTGTTTTTTTTTAATTTTCAACTCATTCTTCAGTCATTCATTTAATATTAAGTATTAAGGTGTTATAACGATTTATTCCGTTTTATCAGTGGAAAACCTTTGTCACATTTCTTTATCTCAAACATATTTATTATAATGTTTTAATTTTAAAATGAAACATTCGATTGAATACGAAAAAATCTATTGGGCCGCGGGCCGTGCACCCCTGCTTCAAATATATATGCTGACTCGTTGGAAATAAAAAATATTATTAAGAACTTTCAAAATTCATTATGAATATAAAGTTTACATTTCAAATTTTTATTCACATCCATTGGTATAAGTAAAATAAAAAAGTAGTCAATTTTAATTAAAAATATAATTGGATGCTTAAAATACACTAAGAATTTATTTATATTTTGTCGCGAGTGAGGTGATTTTACAAAATCAAACCCGTGAGCAGTATATAAAAAATGAAATGATAGGTTATAACAATTTTATAAAAATACTCAATAAAAAAAGTTTTCAATTGTTGATAGCTATAAAATGTTAATACTGATATTACATATATTAGCCCTACTTATATCTGGTTGAAATTTGTGGTTTTAAAAACATATTGATAAAGTTATTTTTAGAGTTTCGGTTTCTCCTCTGTCAATCATGAAAAGTCTCCCATCGGCCAACCCCTTTGACATTCAAAACAAACGAAAAAAGATTTTTATTCCAGACAGCCATGCGGAATTCTTGTATTTAAAAAGCTTACTACTTCTACCAAAATGAAGTTAATATGTACGTATGAAATTTCTTGGTGAGTAATTTAATTCCTTCTCTAAAATAGGAGTGCCAAGCGATTGATTCATAGTTTCGACTCCATATCTCGTCAATTATCACAAAGTTATTTACCACTACAATACCATACCGCCTACTGTTGCCTCATGTAATCAATAATAATTTTCAATTGGTATACTAATTAGAATGAAAATAATTATTTATAACATCTGACACAGTGTAATAAAAAAAATAAGTATATATTATTTTGTTTTTGTGCCGTCAGTAATACAATAAATGTTTTCATAATATAAAGTATATAATGACAACAAACAAGGTAAAAAAATAGCAACGATCCTTTTAGTGTGATTAGGATTTTGTTTAATAAATAAATCGTCTTATCGTGTTTTTGGTTCATTTGTTTTTCTGAAAGCCCCGTAGAAAGCTTTCGAGCAACGCCGAACTGATAGCTAGCTAGTGACGGTGCTGATGTTGATGCAAAAACAATTGCTTCGGCTTACCAAGAAAACTTTTCATATGACTTTTGATATTGTTTTCGTCTGATGAGGTTTTCTAAGGCACACCTGGTGCTGCATCGAATAAGCCGATTTATATGGAGATTGACTTAGCTGTGCGAATTTTCTTACAACAACGAAAGTCATAATGATATTTTTCGAAAAAATCTCTACTTCAATTCTCTAGGTAATTTGTAATAGGATCGTAGCTATCATTAGGATCTACGAGTATTTTTTTGTTTCTTATGTTTAAAAATTTAGAATAGACGTTATTTATATCAATCATTTCACTGCCGTGTGTAAAAAGTGTTGCATGAATTTTTTTTTTTCATTTTGGAAATTCTGCAAATTCCCTGGATTTCAAAATCGCTGAGCAAAAAATTCTCAATCCCGAATCCCGAACTTGTAGACAACTTTATGGTGAATGTTCAATACCGTGGTTGGAAAAATTGTCAATCCCGAAATCTCATGATTACAAAAAGGGTCAGGAATTGGATGCCCTAATTATGACTGAGTGTCACAATTATAGAACCCAAAATAGTCAAAAAACTACAATATCGCTTCTCAGGCTTCAGTTAGTAGACAAAGGTACGAAAAAACTAACAAAGCTGGTAGTTGATACGTGTGTTTAATAGTAATTGTGCTCACAGTTGCGACAAAGTTTAAATACGCAAAAGAAATTGTAACAGAAAGGCTAACAAACTTCGCAATTTGTCATTCGTTCAGTTTAACGTACCCTTACGCATTTAAATATAAGCGTTTTACCTCTCACAAAAATTATTATTCCATCAGCAATCCTACTTTTAAGTACTAACCTTCAATAAAAAAGCCATAATTTGAAATACCCTTGACAAACTGGGCAAGATTAAACGATGTTCAAAAGCCCTCGATAGGAAGACATCAATATTTAGAAAAGTGAAAATGGAACGGCGCATAAAAATACACATTTTTAAAGCCTACGTGTTACCCCTCATATCTATTGTAAAAATTGAGTAAAAGACAGTGATACACAATTATTATTATATTTAAAATCTTCAATAATCATCCTTCGATGCTAAAATTGAATCGTTAAAATTATTACATACACACAAGTTTTGTCACTTATTCAAAAACTGACCGTTCAAGTTCATCCGTTCACTTGAAGCCTGAAGTGACAAAACTTACATGTACATTAAAATTATTTGAACGATTCGAATCTATTATAAAATTTGGCTAATCTCCTTCAGTCAAAATCTTAAATCTTTCAATGTATTTTTAAAATAAGTTTTTTGAAATTTCAGTCCTTTTCATGAACAATACTGACATGTGAAATAAATATATTTACATACAGTGGAAACCCGATGTATTAGTTTCGCGTAAATTGTTTTCCCACATTTATTGTTTTATTTAAAAACGATAAATAATCACTCACTCATCGTTCTCCGATATATAACGGGGTACATGAAAGACAGAGTTAATTATTTATTTACCAGACACGTCATATTATATATTAACAATGTTTTGTGTTTAATCAATTACTCTAAAAATGTATTTTTAGCGAAGCTTCATTGCATTACCAACGTAAGTAACGCGTCTTTTCGTAAGGGTAGAAATATGTTCTGACTTCCATAGATTCACTATCACTTCCTGTTGCGGGTTGAACGATAGGTTTACCGATCGCGCATCACGCCATGTTGACCCTTCAGCGGCCGCAGGACGCATTTTACGACTGTCATAAAAATCCCCGAACCATAAAACGACCCTCGCGCACTGATAATAATTTTTCGAGCGTTTAATTTTATTTTGACCGCAGTTTATTTGGGATTCGGACAGCGGTGTTGTATTATGGATGAGTTAATACTATTGAAGATAGTGGAGGATTTGGTTTTTTAAACATTGCCTTATACTATGCTGAGATCATCGGGGTCTATTTTCACGTTTTTTATTATTTTAATTTTAAATTATAGTACTGATACCAAGTCTTGGACAGTTGCTCGTAAGATATCTTCCTTTAAAACTGTTGATACGACTCTGAACACTGTTTTAGAAAATTAAACAGATGGGAAAGCAGTGGTGGGTGAAAAAGAAAAAAATAATAATGTACATTATAAATATTAAAATAAACAACCTTCTCCACCTAAAGCAGACCTGCCTAAATCATAATTGAACCATCTGAAAAATGAAAATTACGTCAAGCAATGTACTTGGTACTTAGAGGAAGGTAAGCAGGTAACAACAACGTTCGTCCAATAGAATACGTTGTAAATACCCTGAAGGCTTTCAGGTGAAATCACGTTGAAAGCTCTCGTCAGCTTTGAGCTTAGCTTTGTCATTTTGTATCCGTAACATACTTCAAGACGTCGGTCATTTAGAGCTTTGCAAACAAAGCCAGTCAACGCAATATTCAGTAAAAAAACAGGCGCTTCATTTGGATTATTTTCATTACTCAAAATAAAGAAACTTTACATGATGTTTAAATTTTTTTTGACGTCTTGTGAATAAACATATGTCAAGGATTTCGACGTGTCCCTGACACATCTAACGTAAAGTATTTTTTGCAAATCTTTTTCGGAATAAAAACAATCTATAGAAATAATTTAAGATTTTGACTGAAGGTGCTTAGTGGAAATTTTAATATTAAATTTGAATCGTTTAAATTATGTACATTCACACAGATTTCGTCACTAACGACCCGGGATTCGCCTTTCGGCATCTTCAGGTTTTCAAGTGCACGGATGAACTTGAACGCCTGAAGATGCCGAAAGGCGAAACCCGGGTCGTTAGTGACAGAATCAATGAGAATGTACATAATTTGAACGATTCAAAATTGATCTATAGAAAGTCATTCAAAAAAAATATTTATCGTTCTTTCTTGATTAAATATGTTGCTTGTGAAATAATTATAAACGCACAGCAAAATCTTTTTTCAAAGTTTTTTTTTTTACTTATTACATCAACAGTTATTTTTTTTGTTTTTTAAATTCATACCTATTATATTCAATACTAAAAATGCTTGAATATCAAAGCTTGAGGTATTCATACTGGCACATGTTATGTGATGGGCGTTCTATATTCCAACAGAATTATCTGGCAAATTCTGACATAATTGTGCATGAAATATTAGCTTAAACCTCTGAAATGAGTAATTTTGTAAATAAAATCGTTTATTTTATGTCTACTGAGTACGATTGTTCGACATTGAGATTATAAATTTCTATAATGCTGATAGGAATTAAACGGGAATTGAATTGTTTTTGTTGTAAACCATATGTGCCGTAGTTTTTGTAGGAACACTGGTGTTGACATATTCACCCAACATTACAATTATGTCTAAACGCATAAGTAAATACAAGACTAAAGTAGTTCTCAAAAATAATGATAAATATTCAGCGAATATAGTGTTAAAATTTGCGCCTTCTTCTTGGTACAAAGTGCCATCGTGTCATATGCTACCATTATGTGTTCATCGAATGTCAGAATGAACACAATACATATTGACTGTGGAAAGGAAAAAGGACGTAACCCACACATATCAAATTTTACAGGAGGCGCAAAAAACGTGTTCTGATGATTTTGAGCCATATGCAATTTATGAATTATACACAACCCTGAAGTGCACGGAGACTTCTAAACTGGTATTTAATTGACATAACCTAATATTAATTAAATAAATTATCCAGAAAAAACCTTTGTTTCAGTCTTTTTTCTTGATTTTAATTTTTTAGCAAAATTGCTGCAGATCTTGCGTTTTTTAATCAAGACTACCAGTGAATTCGTAAAGAGTTTTGCCAAGTCTACATATAAATAAATAGATTCCGTCAAACATGGGAAGCATTTTAGGACACACTATTTGTACGATAATTGTTAGCTGTCTCTTTATCTGAATGATCTTACAAGAATAGTTATAATGGTACTTCAGGATTTCCTACAGGAACTATGTTTGTTTTATGTAAATCAGGACTAATTCCCGAACCCGTAGGATTCGTTGGGGACTTATCCGTTATCAATTTAATCCCCCGATAACATTTCCGTAATAAGTTCCCTCCGTCTAATCACTTTCCAAGATGACCGCATGGGGGAGAGAAATTCGTTTATGAATTATTGATGCGTCTTAAAGGACGTTTTCCGCCTGATTTCATAGCCTTCAGGCTCCGTTGAGCTTAACCCTTTAACTCTTTCAATGCCAGCGATATTATAATAAATATTTATTTAATACAATTTTCACAAAATAATGAATGTGAAAAAACAAACATCGTGAACAACGTGAATCCATGTAATTAGTAAATTATTTTTAATGCCAATTGTTAAATATAAAATTAAAAATAACTTAGATTATTCTACGTTTTGTGCTACTAACTGTGACATGTGTTTTGCCTTTTTCAGAGGCATCCTTAGACAATATGAGAATGGCTCTGAAAGAGGCAAAACACGTGTCACGGTTAGTAGCACAAAACATGGAATAATCTAAGTAATTTTAAATTTCATATTTAAACGAAGCTCTACAAAGTTACCGCCGAATCCATCGAAAGTATTGCCAATTTATTACAACTTTTTATTTCAATTTGTTTTGTATAAGTAAAATTGCTATGAATTTCTGTTCGAAGGTATGGATGTATGTGATGTCTTGAATTCCTCCCTCCCACCCATCCTATCCTAAACGGGGCGTATCGAGAGCGATTAGTTAACCGCTAGTCCTGTCCTAGCCCTATCTTTATATTCCCACTCTCTTTAGAAAAAGAGAGGTTGAGCAACTGAGTAACAAGCAGTTCTCGTAGAAACACTTCTGTCGAGATAAACTCCATAAGGAGTCTATATGCTCCACATTGTGAGTGGACATGGTTAAATAAAAAATGTTTAATTCTATTTCTTATCAGTTGATAATGATCACCATGAGCAAAACCAGTGCTGATCTTGGTTAGTAAAAGTAGAAATAAGTACAAAATAGTATTGTGTTTTTTTAACTTAAATAAACAATTTGTTGCACATTAATTGTATTTGAGTAAATTGAAGTACGGATTTAAAAAAAAAATTAAGATTGATTTCAGAATATTATCTTACATTGATGGTGAACGTTGTTGGCTTCAATTGCGTAGCTGATAGTTTTGTATTCCAGTACGACAGAGACAGATTTTTTCAACCGATTTATTCGAAGTCAACCGATACCACACATTCAATTCTAAAAATGAGTTGTAGAAATAGCAATGAGCTTACTACTCTCTTAAAAAAAGAGAGGTTGATCAACTGAGTAACAAACAGTTCTATTAAAAAATGTATATGATTCATATTAGAAGCAGTCCTAGCTTAAAAATAAAATATGTACTGGTAGAAAAATTGAAGGTTATTATAATTATTCTGGTGACCTTTGTGACAATAGAAAACAAATAATTTTAATAGAAATTTTTACAACCCTCCCTTGAAGTAACGTTCTTTTTTTCATGATTGGTTCCACCTCACTCTCGTAACTCATTGTCACTAGACGTAGGCAATGTTCAGTTCAGGCTCATTATTTCGAGAACACTCACAAAAAATAATTATATTCAAGTTGCTCCTTAGAGCATAGCATCACAGCTACTTCAATAAGAAAACAGATAAGAAAAAAATGGGTTTATTTTAACCGATTTATTATTTTACTTTCAGAATATTCCTGTAATTTTTGAACATAACTTTTTGACTATTTTCAAAAAGTAAACGACATTTTTTTCTTATGTAACCTAAATTGAGTTTTATTATTATGTACTTTTTTTAGATCATGTTGATAATTAATACATGAGTCGTTTGGTATCAAAAGCAGAACTATCCATTTTTCGAAGTTGTGAAAAAATCACGAAAAACGTATTGTTGGCTTTTTGAGTTTTATCAATTTAAACTCAATTTTAAGCATAGCTCATCATCGAGCGCAACTTAAAATTTGTATAGGACATCACTTAAAGTAACTCTGTGATTGGTCGAAATACTGATTTACCAAACTGTTCTAATTTTGTTTCCAACGTCGTGGACAGTTCTACTTTTGATACCAAGCATCATTTTCTTTTGCGTTTTTGTACCACATTTATTTGATTTTTAATTTTTTTTTTTTCTACCCATACACTATAACCAGCGGAATAATGTGACAGCATTAGTTTAATTTAGACATATATGGAATAGTTCTGCTTTTGATACCAGACGACTCATATATGTATTGTATTGTAAAGGAGATAACTGAGGCGTAAATATTTTTTACATTGATTACATAACATACTAGAAATTGAGATTAGGTACGACGTGTTGAAGAGTAAAGAACACACGATTAATAATTAATATTAATAAAAATAATAATAAAAGATTTTTAGCACTTTTTCCACTTAAAAAAATATTTGATCAGGACCGGTTTCGCTCCTCACGAGCATTGTCAACTGATAATGCTCGTGAGGAGCCTGTCCTGATCAAATATTTTTTTAAGTGGAAAAAGTACTAAAAATCTTTTATTATTATTTTTATTATAATGCCATTTCACCAAGTATTGACAGTGAACACCTTAAAAGTAATTAATATTAGTTTTTTATGCAGGGTTTTTACCAATGGAAATCAATTTGATGGCGTGAAGGCACTCATCTTATTTATAATGATATTTGCCAATAATTCACGTCTTTTAAAAGCCGTTAAGAATCGTAAAAAATATCATTTATTTTACTTAGTAAATTATTAGAAAGATAAAAAAATCTACCGGCTAAATTTGGTATGCGATTGAAGGTGTTTGAAGAACGCCTTGAGGCTTACCTGCTCGGACCAGATATACTGCAGCAAGTTATCTACGCTAGTTTGGTACTAACGGTATGCGAACACTAATTGGCTTGTAATTAACAGTGGTTTATCGCTATGCAAGTCTTACTCTCCACATTATGTTTTCTCAATGCAAATTACGCTAAGTCTCATAGTGATCGTCCAGTTCATTGGCCAGACAACTTCCAAAATTCAAATTAGAGTTGAACTTTATTATTATGCAGTTATGCAAAAAAAAATGTGCTCTTTTGCGTCCAGTTATCAGATAATTAAAAAATGAAATTCTAGAGAATTTAACAGTATGTTAATAAGGCTATATTTCTTAATGTAAACACCTATTGTAAAAACAAATTAATCTTGGATACAGGCAAATAATACCTTATTTAAATTGATAATTTGAATATTGCTTTTTCCACTCATTAAAAAATATGTTTAGAGCTTTCTTACTAAGAAACTTGACGATTAACAGATGGGCTCGAAAATTATGATTATTGTAGCAAATAAAATAATCATAAAGAATAAAAGATAGCACAAAAAGTGTTTTCAACTTAATACAATTATGTCATTGACTATATCGAAACAGCTGAATATTTTATATATTATAAAATCCTCAGGTAAGAATAAAGATTCATATTTTGCTTAGATTAAGTCGTTAAAGAGGCGTTTAAAAAAACGAAATGATTTATTATACGTTTTTACTTTAAATTTTTAAATTATTTCTACAGACTAATTCTCTTTCACTGCTTTTGGTATAACAAAGGTTCAACAACTTCAAAATGTCTTAAATTATATTATACGTGCATTGATCAGAGTCCATTTATATATCGTCTTGGACGATTTATACTTCTATAATTTCAACCGGTGATATACAATTGTATGAGACAACGTATTGAATTTATTGACATATTTTTTTTATTTATCAAGCTGAGTATTAAAATATTCAATAAAGCTTATGACAAATATTCTTTTATTGCAGTCGCCAAGCAACTAAAATAGCTTTAAATTTTTTTGAGACATCAGCTTATCAACAAAGAAACCTAAACAGCCTTGTCCACTTTACCTTATTTAAAACAAAACAGAATTTCCCAACCTTCATAAAAAATGTGATGGAGAATAATAAAAAAATAAAATAAAAACAGCATTAAATATAAGATACTGTTGTTATTGTATTTCCAATTTCAATATGCATAAATAATAATAAGATATCAGCTTTAAAAAAACGTTTATTTTTTGCATTAAATAAACTTTTGAATTAAGATGTAGCTATGGAATTTATTGTCGTTCTATTTAAAAGCATAATTTAATGGGAGCTTGGTTAAATGTAAAATAGTTGGCCACATTTCTTTTGAGGTAATTTGCGAGATTTATTTTTCATCTCTGATTCCATGTATCATATGTATGTATACATATAACCCTGAATTTAAACGAAATTGTGGTGACTCAGTTCCATAATATCTTGTTAACTATTATTATTTGCAATGATGCATATCAAAAGTAAATCGCGAATCTAAAATCATACATTGGAATCTTAATTAAATATATTCATATTAATATGTTTTACAAACGAAAATATTTGATCTCTATCGAAATGAAAAATATTAAAATATTAGGTATATTCTGTAAAAACCCGGCTTTCAGAAAATTTGATGTGTGAAATATATTGTTTGGTTGACTTTATTTTTATTCGTTAATATCTAAGATGTATAGCAAAAGTTGACGTAAATGATATTACTTGTGAAATTGAATTCAATAAAACAATTATTGTAACATTGTGTTGTTCATTTTTAAAGGATAATAAAACAATCTATTTTTTTTTATTCCATATCCGCTCCCTATACGGAGCATATGGTCACCACGAAGTTCCTCCATGACTCTCTATCTCCAGCCAGTCTCCTTGCTTCCTCCCAGGTCATCCCAGCGTCCCGCAACTCCGCTGAGTACATCCTGAGAATGGTCATCAGTGGCCTTCCACGACGCCGGTATCCATCCGGTTGGAAGAAGAGACAGGCAGGGTTCAGGCTCTCTTGAGGCATCCTTAACACGTGTCCAAGCCAGGACCACCGCCGCTTCTTTATTTTGGACGTAATTAGAGGCTGGTTAGTCTGCTCTCTAATCTCTTGACAGGTCTTATTTCAATGAACACGTACGCAATAATTATTGACGTAATATCAAAAACAATTGTCAATTATAGTGTATTGAACAAAGTTGTTTGTATTATTCAAGCGTAATACAGAACATCATCATCGTCTTGGAAAACTTCCAGGAAATGTGTACATAATTAATTCCAAGAGACTCTATCTCAGAGCTGAAAGGCTTCCTTTATTAATTTAACACCTTAAGTGACAGTCCGCTGATTGCATTAAATATGCTGACTTAACACTTAACACCATATTCTCGGGGGATATTTACTGGATTGTTTAGGATTTTGCATTATTAAAGCAAGCCAGTTGCTATTTGGCACTCCAGATTAAATTTCAACCTTGTTAATATTACATACGTTTCATCATATATGTATGTACTAATATCGATATTATACTCGGTGTGATTCTCGATAAACTTTGATACTCTACTATTGTAATTTGACCCTTAAAACATCAACATAAACTAACTTCGTATGATAGTTGAAGTGATGAGTCTTATAAACGATGCACATTTCAATTAGATAACTAATTAAGACTACATACTGTATAAAATACAACTTAACAATTTACAATAGGTCACTAAATTGTAAATGTTTTTAAGTCTTACTTTATCTTAAACAATAAAATTATTGATGCCATTCCAGAATAAACATATTTCCAAATATTTACTTAAAAATCTTTGCTCTGTGAAAAATAATACCGGTGTTTACACAATAAATAATATTTTAATAAAATGGTAAAAAAATATATGTAATTTCTTGAACATATTGTGTAAGGCGGTGTAAAAAAAGATGCCGCGTGAGGATAATCTCAAGGAGAGGCATCTTAAACACAAAGGGATGAAGATGATTATTTAGGAGACAAGTGTAGATTTACGTTTTTAACCCCATTTTCATCAGCTCTCGTTTTTTTTAAACATGTTTTATATTTCCTTATCTACATTCTTACACATAATTTTATTTAATATCTATTCTATTGACAAATTGAAATTCAGAATACGTGTAAAAAACTCTTTGACAAAAATATCAAAGGATGAAAATATTTTTTATGTATTGAAATGAGTTAAAGTCTTGACAAATTGTCTTTTTTAACTGACAAGTATTATTATATTAAAGGATTGCAGTTCCTGGATCACGGTATTCATAGTGTTTTTTTAAGTACCAAATTCCTATTTTTTAAAATGAAAAAAAACCGGCATTTTGGTATTGGAATTTAATAAGAATTACAATTTTAATGTATTGATTGTTTTCACTGAAATGAACTACATATGTTAATTCTGCTAATAGTTGCATCTATGTATATTGACTGTAATCAAAATTGATGAGTCGTATGATGATGTTTTACTATTTTTTAAAACATTTATATTTTTTAATTTTTACTAGCCCGGTATTGTGATTCCAAATAAATTATGTAATACCGGTATATATAGATTCATTTGGTATTGCAAACCCTACCAATATTTTTTAAAACATTTTAATTGAAATCATTTTTTTATCCATGTCGACTCCCAATGTGGAGGAGCATATGTCGTCTTAATGGAGTTATCTCAACAGGAGTTTTTTTTACGAGAACTGTTTGTTCGTCAGTTTCTCAACTTCTCTTTTCTTAAGAGTATAGGGATAGAAAGATAGAACAAAGACAGGACTAGTGGTTAGCCGATTGCTCTCGTGACGCCCGTTTTGAGGAAAGGAAGAAAGGGAAAAGAATTTAAGACATCAAATACACCCATGTGTTCAGACATAAAAACTTGTTAGAAACCGTGACTTCGGTGTTCTAAGGCTATCAATGTTGACACTCGACCACGCAGTCGGCAATCATTACCAAAGCATATTTAATTATATAGATGAATATTTTGTTTTTTTTTTCGGAATGATTATAAATTTGGCAATGCTTGTTTGTATATTTGACTAGCGTGAACGTTTTAACCACCACTGCATTCCCGCGAGGAATGTTCGTAAACATATTGCGTGGCGTACCTCGTGAAACATTGTCGCGTCGCTGCCTCACGCAATAAATAACCATTAGTAAACTTTTTTTTACACGTTATGCCTATCGTAAGAGGATAACGGGTTCTAAATAACTCGCAATACACAAGTGGCCCACTTGATGTTTTGTATTTCCGTCTTCATTTTATCCCACAATTTCTGGCATTTTTTTCGTAACCTGTATTTTTAATTTGTGCCATATCCTTTATATAGATAAATTTATATTTTTTTTACCATTTCCGCTCCCAATGTGGAGCATATGGACTCCTAATGGAGTTTATCTCAACAGAAGTATTTCTACGATAACTACTTGTTACTCAGTTGCTCAACCTCTCTTTTTCCAAAGAGAGTAGGAATAGAAGGATGGAGCTAGGACAGGACTAGTGGTTAGTTAATCGCTCTCATAGGATAGGATGGGGACAGAAATTCATAAATCGATTGAAAAATCTATTTGTAATACTGTCCGTACTGGGATTCGAACCCGTGACCTCGGTAGCTGAAGCCAACGACGCTGATCACTTGACCCCACAGTCAACAATGTATATGTATATATTATAAAAAAACAACATATACTCATTTTTTTACCAATTCAACCCTTTTTATACATTTTCATCAATTGATATTGCTCACGACGGGTGGAACTGGTTCTGCTATAATAATCATTGTTTTTATTTTAATTATATATCTTGATATATAATTATGTAAATATATAAATTTCATATGCTGTAATATGATACGTAATTCTTGACTTAAATTGACCAACTTGACTAGGTATTACATAAAATGCGTTAACTTGGTAGAACTCCATTGTAACAGGGTGAAAAATATGACCGAAAAAATATTAGTCCCGTATCGTTAATGAGACCGTTACAAGATACTAATTATACTTAATCACTTAAATTAAAATTAATTTGCTTTGAATAATTTGCCCAAATTTCTAATCATTACGAGCAACACAAAAACCAATTTATAACATTAAGTATTATATTTTACAAAATAAGTTAGAATCTTAGCAAATGTGGAAAGATGTTTTGAAAGTCTCTCTAGTTAAAGTAAGTTTAAGCAAAGTTATGATGTAGACGTAAGTCAAAATTAGAAATGAGTATAAGAAACCAACTAAAATATCCATGGAATAAGGTGAAAAATATTTTCAAATAGCTATCAACCATATATTAAATAATGTTTGTAGAGCTAAAATACTTTGATATTTTTTCACATTAATCCATATTCGGTTTCATAACGACGATGATGAGCGACGTTGTTGACTTTGTTTTGATGAGCTTTCGTAGTGCTCTTTAGTTGAACTTTACGTGCTCTGGTTAAGTATCATTGATTACATTTGAGATTAGAATTTGTTTATAATTTTTAAAAAAATAACCACTTATTTATGACAACACAAAGATAAAAATAAAAATCAAAGCCATATCTATGATTTCTGTTTATTGAACAAAGAAAGCAGTTCAAGGCTCTCATAAGCCTTACGGGCACTCAAATTTCCTCGCGTCACTCCAAAGTGAGCGGTGAAGAGAACGACACCGAAGCCAACGACGTCGATCTAGATGCGAGGGATAAAGCTACGCCTGAAAACTGAAAAGCGACGTCTCTTCGGACACCGTGAAATCTATCTCTTTGTGATCGACTGAATACGTCACACTAGGGCTGGCTTAAGAGATGAGCTGTTTGTAACTGAAATATTATTTTTCCATGTTGTATATTGAAGCATAAATATCACGACTTATTTTTGTCATCTGTTTAAAACTGAATAACAATTGTTTTATTTTGAATGAATTATCATTTATATTAATTGCACCCATGAGGGGAATATCTATACCTATGAGAAGTATACACATACCCATGAGAGATATACCTATATATAGGGCTTCTAAATAACCGGACTTAAACACTAACCGGTTTTCGGTTTTTTTTCTGACAAATAAACCGGGTAACCGGTTTAAACCGAAATATCATGTATTTTGATTAGGTAGGTATGCAAAAAAAAAATCGTAGAATTTTTTCAATATTTGGCATAACAGCTTATACTCCAATTTCAAACAAAAACACGACATTTATCTTAATGGGACTCTAGTTACCAACCTATTTGTTATGGCAAAGTAACAATTACTATACATGTGAAAAAATATTTTATGATAAAAAAATATACGTCAAATAAAAAAAATAGAGCTTGATTATAAAACTCACTAAAATAATGAAGTTTAAATGCATTCAATTTTTAAAAAATACCAACTGGGTAAAACAAGAAATCCAATGTTTAGACAAAAATAGAGTAGAGTACCAAAATATTCACTTGTCAAAAAATGACAAATTATTTAAAAGAGTCATTTCTGTTCATAACATGGACAACTTTGAGACAGAAGTAGATTATTCTACAATATATATATATATATGTACATGTTTGTTGTATTGTATGAATTGTTTCTTACATAACGCAGAAAATTCATTATAAAGCATTTCTCTTTTTGTAAAAAACAATGAAAAATAATAAAAGAGTATTTTTGATAGAACCCAGTTAACCGAGTGAAATAAACCGGTTTTCGGGTTTTTTCAAAACACGCAATAAACCGGTTAACCAGTTTCGGTTTAAACCGGTTTGGAAGCCCTACCTATATAGGAAGGAGCCTTTACGTACCAAAGTATCGTAAAAGTAAAGTAACCTCAGTTAATACACATTGCAATAGTGTTATCTCTGTAAAATAAAAATATGCAATCCACCAAAACACCAAGTAAATAAGAGAAAATTTTTTACATTTTACTAGTTTGCTCACTTTACCTCTTGAGGGCTCATTTGATTTATGTTAAAAAGTAAATCACTCTCAATATTAATTTCACATTTATTTATTAAGATCACAACCAGTTATGCTAATCACGAGCGTTTTATCTGATATTAATATATCGTCACCTTTCTGGCAGAATTTGGTAGCTAACAAAAATTATAAACAGAGTTACATGAATTAAATACAGAGACATTTTTTATATTAATTATTTGTTTGAAATAACTCAGTTGTTGCATTTATCATTATATCAGTTAGAAAAAATATATATATGACCTAGTAAGAATTGATTCAGAGCCTTTCAATAATGTATTATTATTTTAAAAAATCATAAGCTTAGATCTTGTTAAATAGAGTTCGATTTCGGGTAAGATCAATGTCAAATATAGTTTATTATAATATAAATTCAACCTAAGACATGGTTGTTTGTGATTTCAATTCTCCTAAAAGTAATCTTCAGTAACTTACAAAAAATTCTCACCGAGTCTTCTGGTACCATCTGTAATTCCCAATATTTTTTTCTAACTATAAAAAAATATTGTTGAAAAACTGAAAAATGTTTCTGATGCATTTTTTTAATGTAAGTAATTTGTATGAAATTTCTAAGTAGGTACATGTTTTGATTTACTCCTTTATTATTGAGATTGCAATTAACCCTATTTTGTTCTTTTTTTTTTGATTTGTTTTGTTGTTCCTGGTATTGATATTTGCAATAACGGTATTGAATTTGAAAAACTGGTTTTTATGTATTGGTCTGACATTGCAATCCCTAGCCCAATCAGCTCTTATATTTATTATAAATAACAATTGTCAATTGAAGCAGAGATGGCATTTTTTTTAATATTTAAAAAGTGAAACCAAATTAGTCAGAAGAGAAATATTTGAACTTAGGTCCCATCATAACAATGGTTAATTAATGGCTAATGATTAATTATTTCAACTTTTTAAATGAAAACCATTAGTACTGCCACCAGGCTAAGCAATTAGTATTGCATTGGCGTGCCGGCCCTGCATATTTCAAATGAGGGTAGGGGAGCATCTCTACTGATGAAAGCTGTAATTAACGGCCTAATCTTAATTTACTTTGTTCACGCTCTTTGCGTTTATTTAGCAGTAGGTGCTTTCAAGGACGGTCAATAGACTACGAGAATGGCGTACTTTATTAAATCAAAACAAAGTTATCTTATGAAAATTTGCTTGATTTAAATTTCTTGAAATAATAAATAACCACTTAAATTTGAATCATTCAAATTATGTACACTCCCACAGATTTTGTCACTAACGACCCGGGTTTCGCCTTTCGGCATCTTCAGGCGTTCAAGCGCACGGATGAACTTGAACTGACGCTTAGTAAATGGATGTTTCGTGTTTATATATTAAATAAATGTATCACTGATTCTAAAGCCATCGCTGGCGAAAAAGGGTAAGCTCATGGGAATTCCCAAAGATTTGAGTAGTGAGTGGTTTTTAGAATTATATTTATTTGTTTGTCGGCAAAGGTTTTATGATATTATTTATATAGGGTATAGAAGTGGAGACCCAGGCAGGTTTAATATCTCGTTCAAAATCGGAAGACTATGTAACTGTGCCCTATTAATTTCTAAAATTTCCTGGAAAAAGAGCTTATGACTGTCCGTATTTGGGTGTAACATTTTTATCCCCTGTTCCTGATTGAACACGTGTCCTTCCGAAATTAAGTGATTAGCAAAAGTAGACGTGTCCTTTTTCAGTCTAAAGGCTGCCATATGTTCTAATACCCTGATTTTTAAAGTCCTCTCTGTTTTGCCGATATAAAATTTATTACAACAAGAGCATTGTAATCTATAAATTCCAGATTTATTTAGGTAATGTATTTTATCTTTATTGTTAACTAATAATTTGCCTAAAGAGCTTTTACAGTAAAAGGCTGGTCTAACACTATCAGCTAGTTGTTTTTTAATTTTAAGACTAGTATTTCCTAAATAAATGATTCTACGCCAATACCTAGTATGATCTATGTCCTTTGACAATGTACCTTGAAATAACATTTTTTCTGCAAGTTTAGTTTGTTTTTTTGATAAAAGATTGTCTATAAGAGACATATCGTATCCATTGTTGATGGCGATTTGTTTGATGATTTTTAATTCGATATTAAAGTTCTTTTCATTCAAAGGAACACTCACAAGTCTATGAATTTCTGAATGAAAAGCGGCTAGTTTATAAGAAAATGGGTGCATTGAATCCTTATGTATCACGGTATCCGAAAACGTAGGCTTCCGAAATATTTTAAATTCGTGAGAACCGTTTTCAATATTAATATTTAGGTCAAGAAAGTTAATATTCTTGCCTCCGACTTCTAACGTGAATTTAATATTTTTATCTAATGAATTTATAAAGTTATGAAAGTTAGTTATTTGTCTATCCGTTCCATTAAACAAGCAAATAATATCGTCTACATATCGGAACCAATAGACTATAGGTTTGGCTTCTGTTTTGTTTCTAAAATCATCAAACAAATCATCAAACAAATCGCCATCAACAATGGATACGATATGTCTCTTATAGACAATCTTTTATCAAAAAAACAAACTAAACTTGCAGAAAAAATGTTATTTCAAGGTACATTGTCAAAGGACATAGATCATACTAGGTATTGGCGTAGAATCATTTATTTAGGAAATACTAGTCTTAAAATTAAAAAACAACTAGCTGATAGTGTTAGACCAGCCTTTTACTGTAAAAGCTCTTTAGGCAAATTATTAGTTAACAATAAAGATAAAATACATTACCTAAATAAATCTGGAATTTATAGATTACAATGCTCTTGTTGTAATAAATTTTATATCGGCAAAACAGAGAGGACTTTAAAAATCAGGGTATTAGAACATATGGCAGCCTTTAGACTGAAAAAGGACACGTCTACTTTTGCTAATCACTTAATTTCGGAAGGACACGTGTTCAATCAGGAACAGGGGATAAAAATGTTACACCCAAATACGGACAGTCATAAGCTCTTTTTCCAGGAAATTTTAGAAATTAATAGGGCACAGTTACATAGTCTTCCGATTTTGAACGAGATATTAAACCTGCCTGGGTCTCCACTTCTATACCCTATATATAAATAATAATCATAAAACCTTTGCCGACAAACAAATAAATATAATTCTAAAAACCACTCACTACTCAAATCTTTGGGAATTCCCATGAGCTTACCCTTTTTCGCCAGCGATGGCTTTAGACTCAGTGATACATTTATTTAATATATAAACACGAAACATCCATTTACTAAGCGTCAGTTCAAGTTCATCCGTGCGCTTGAACGCCTGAAGATGCCGAAAGGCGAAACCCGGGTCGTTAGTGACAAAATCTGTGGGAGTGTACATAATTTGAATGATTCAAATTTAATATTGAAATTCCACCAAGCACCTTCAGTCGAAATCTTAAATTATAAATAACCACTGTTGATATTTGATTTGAATAAAATGGATTCATTATTTTTTATTACAGGATCGGTCATGAAATGAGTGGAAATCTATTTTAAAGTAACATTACAAAATAATAATTTTGAATCTAAACGAATTGTAAAAATATTTTTTTTTAATTGCATAAATCTCAGAGAGCCACCAAGAAATGCTTTGAGTGCCACAAGTGGCACTTAAACTACCATATACGTAGCACTAATAAGTTGCGTCTTTTTATTAAATAAATATTTGATGATCGATATTGCAGACTGTGAAAGTTAGTATGGTTTTTAAATCCATCGGCATCATGAGAGTTCTTTAATTATTCTACTTCCGCAAAATACATCCTATGGATAGTACCCGATGGACGTCCGGGGCGCTGTAATCTCACCGGTCGAAAGAAGAGGCAGGCAGAATTAAGGCTTTCCGGAGGCATCCGCAGCACGTGACCGAGCCAGTTCCAACGTCACTCCATAACCACTGACGTAACGAGGCAATGTCTTGTACGTTCCCATATCTCCGAATTCCTCACAAAATTAAACCACCTCACCCCCATTATCCATCGCAAGCATTTGTTCTCGAAGCTAAGTGTATGAGTCTTTGTCAGGTATCAAGATTCGATACCGTAATGTAGTACCAGCAGAATGCAAGCATTGAATACGTGGCATTTGCAGGTGTTCTTTAATTATGTAATCACAATTATATTCTGTAAGTCAAAATATGTAATAAAATATTTTTATTAAAATTTATTTTTTATCTTTTAATATTAAGTGTGTGGTCGAATTTAAAACTTTGCTAAACTTAAATATTCGAGTCAAAAAATAGTTTTAAATAACTTGTAAATTTATACGAAAAAGAATTTTCCTGGAATTTAATAGTTTAGTGCCATATCCGGTCACCAGAGTCAGTGAAGGCGTATAAAATACACTGAAATCATTGAACAAAATACTTTTACATCTTTAATTACAATTTAATTTCGGCAAAATGTATTCCTACTGAAAAAGGAGCAAAGGCCTTGATAAACTTTGGAATAATGGACAAAAATCATTGCGCTCACATGATTTTAAAAAATGTTTTGAAAAGGTTCACCATAATTATATAACAGCGTACCTTTTGAATATATTAATATACAATGTTATTCTAATTCAATGATTATGATCTCCTAAGGTTTTTCTCATTAAGTACAATTTTAAAATCGAGCAGATTTTAACGTTAAAAGTTTATAACCAATCAATTGTATTTTCTACCAATAATGAATTTCTAAAAAACAAGCGTCAATCCCATCATACTTGTTGTCGTCAAATAATGTCCATCTAAAGATTTTTCCTTCCTTCATTTTTTTAGAACTAATTTGAGTCATTATTTATCTTCGATCGCTTAAATTTTAAAAACTTATCTGTTTTAGATAATTTACTGATAACATATGAAATACAACTACTACTGTGAATCTTTCAATGCGTGTAATTTTAATAATTTGGTCAGATACATGGCGTAGCGATCAACGTAAATGTAATGTCTGAAAAAAATCCCTTGTTTTCCAATTCTTAAATCAACGATGTGTAGCAAGAGCGAGTAGTTAACCACTAGTTCTGTCCAAGCCATTGTCTTTTATCCATAGTATTCTCTTCGAAAAAGAGAGGTTGAGCTACTGGGTAACAAACAGTTTCCGTAGAAAAACTTCTGTTGAGATACCTGTATTAAGATGTCATATTATCCACATTGGGAGCTGACATGGAATAAATGGTTGTATTTTCACATTTGAATACAAAAATCAATTACCGCCACCGTTGTCCGATTTTATTGTGGCGAAGTTTTATTTAAATGACGATGCTCTATTATGATTTTGAGGTCTTTTTACACTTTAAATTGAAAGATAACGTAACTGAACCAGTCATTTCGAAAACAAGATAACTGATGAAAAGTGAGAAATCGCTTGTCTATTGAACATAGTTTTATCGTTTTCTCAGTTTATGGCCCCAGTTTTATGTTAGTTTGGAAACACCATTTGCGAAGTATGTATAATATGAAACTAAAAAACAGTTACTTAGTTTTTTGTCTTTACTAACAAATATGCTTTCTGTCAGTTATGAGATTTTCAAAATGGCTATTTCAGTACATTGACTTAACTTATACCTTAATACATGGATGCACAACCCGTGACCGCACACCGTTTCATTTTTGCAGTCTACGAATGTTTAACCTTAAAAATTAAATAAAGTACGTATTATTTTAAGTAAATTAGTTTGCTTTAAAATTTGCTAGTTATTGAATTCATCAAAAACGAGCAAGCTTTTTTTTTGATGAAGCAGAATAAATCACTTCCTATAGGCTTCCTAATTAAAATTTGGTATTCGATGTTGCAGCTTAACACTTTGTAAGCCCGCGTTTTTTAGTGATTATCCCAAAAATATATTACATTCTTAAAATCAATACAACTCCTAAACCAAACAATATTTTCGGTTGACGTTTTCAAAGAAATCATATGTGACATTTAATCATTAAAAATTAAATCATTTTGAATACATCTTATTTCTCTATTTTTCTAAGCTGAATATAAAGACTTGTTATTAATTAAGTAGATTAGTAGATAGCATTCCAGTTGCTATCAATATGAAATATTCAAAATATTCTGTATAAAAAATAGCATTAATCCATACCATACAATTATATAAATAATTATTGCATTAAATCCTCATTTCTACAAATTTACAATCACTGGAAGTGTGAAATCTGATGCCCTAAATATTCGAGAAACATGTGCGCCTTTTTAAAAAAAATACTATGTGTTAACGAACATTCAGGGCATAATAAATTATCAGGTTTATTGCTTATTGTCAACAGGTTCACTGCCGCGGCAGTTATTTTGAAGAAACCATTAAATTATGAGTCAATATACCAACAAAACCGACAGTACGCGATAAACGTATTTTTACGTGTCCCACCTATAATGTGTTAAAAAATCGTATATTGAGTCAAATTCTAAAAAATTGCAACTTTTGAATTAAACATACAATATGTACACCCAAATATTTCAAAATAAAATCATTCTTTTGTAAATAAGTATACTAAACCCTCTTTTTGCAATTTTTCTCATGTATAAGAATATATCTTTCATTTTTCTTTATTCACATTTTTTTACACGGTTTTTTCATATGGCTGTTTCGTATGCGTTTTCCTCATGAAAAAGACGATTGCGTGTGTTTTACACTAGATTATTGTTTGCGGCCTAAAGCCAGCATATTTTTTTAAACGGCCTACTAAAAGAAAAAAGTCACGCATACTTGCCATAATGCATCGTTACTTTATCACTAAAAATCTTCAACGCCTCTGAAAAACTCTTAAGACTGTACTCTTTTATACATAACTTTAATCAGTCGATTGCTGAACTGAAACAATTGAATGATAAAAAGTTTCAATAATTTATTATTGGAAAGCTTTCCGTATGATGCTAAAAGTTTAATATATTTTATTAATTTGCTTTCACAAACAAAAAATGTGCTTGAGTGACCGATCTGGCTGTTGGCCAGACTGACTTGGGTAATTGTTTTCTTTCATCGTTTGCATACATTTACTCTGTTTTTTTTTGTGTTTCATTGCTAAATTTACAAGACGGCATAATATTAGTAAGCTGCAAAACAATCTCAATTTATCTCTTAAGATTTTAAGCGTTTTAAAAAATAAAACACTTTTTATATTAATTTTAGATGATTCATTCAAAGATTATTTATCATTGTCTCCTAACACGAGAATTAATTTTTAATATGATACCTTTCTATCAAAAACTGAAAGCTGTCACCATAGAAGTGGTCTTAAAAAAATCCGTACTAATTCCACATGTATAGTATAATTATGACTAGTTTCATTCAAATCGAGCATTATCAACTAAGTTATTAAACAATAAAATACATAAGTCTAATAACAAGGTTTAAAAAATAATTTGTTGAAGAATTTTTTTTAATTTTTGAAACATTCTAGCGAACATTTTATAGCTTGTGTTAAAGATGGTGGCCGGTACAACATACCATTTTACAATAAAGAGTAGTTAATTACATAAGATAATAAACGTTAATAAAATTAAACTCTTTAATAATATACATACATAAATTTACTACAGCGCTAATATAACCACCCTCTTCACTTATCTAATTATGAGCAAATTATCTCAAAATATGATCATATAAAAAAAATCTCTTTATAATATTCTTAATGGTCTGTTTTATACTCATCAATCGGCATTTATATTTTTTGTACTCGTGTCTCTTTTCGTTTATGAAAACTTTTGGCAAAAAATAAACAGATCGTGATTACAGGTATTTCCATAAAATTAACTGCTGACTAAAAAGTAACTCTGAATTATTCATGACTACCAATTCATTTCATAGGGTAAGTAATTTGCATTGTCAGATAAATTCGTAAAAACCTACAAAAAGTAAAGCTTGTAACAAGTAAAATATAAGCTTATCGTGTTAGCCTGTTAGAAAAAGAACCTTTTTTTGAAACACCAGAGTAAATAATTTCAGGGAAACGCTAATCAACTCGGACAAGCGCCGGTTAGTATGAAATTTTTCACTTCATACAAAATAAAAGTAAACACCTGATCATATTTTATGAAGAGCTGATAAATTTATCTAGAAGTGAATCTTTTTAGGGGGACGTCAAAGAATAGTAAAGAGAAGACAAATATGTACAAATATTAATACTTGTTATATTATGTAATTGGTTAAAATAATTTGTACGCGAAATATTTTCTTTACGGTGTTCAACAATATTGCTTCGGATGGCGACATATTCGACGTAGACGTGAATGAGTTTCGACGAATACTATTTTTTTATGTATTAAAGAAGAGTTCGTCGGAGCTTACTCAGTTGACTTCCTTGCCATTTTTTATTCTACTGATTTTAATATTAAATTGTACTATTTTTTTTCTCCATTGTAAAAGTTTTAAAATTATAATTGGTCAACCTTGTGTAATGTCAATTAAACAAATAAATTAATAAATCCAAGTATTACTATTATTTTTGGATATAATAGGATACCAATAAATTACTTTTACACTAGATATTAATTGAAGGCCAATTTCAATTACTCAATTTTAAATGTGATGAATTTGAATGGGATGCTAAAAAGAGGACGGATGAAATTCTTTTAAATTCTACCTTTGTGATTTTGAGGTGAATTCTTTACCGAAGTGATTTGATCAGTCTTAATTATTGAATTGAATAATTATTTTTTCCGCTCGTTTTCATAATTCTTGCTTTGTAAAAAACACGTCCATAAAAAAGTTCATTTTATTATCGACGACACAAGCAAAATTATGAGATGAAAGTAAAATATGTATAGTCCAATTTTTAAGACGATTTTTTTGATTATTTGAAATGCCGGAATTGTGATCTTATAACAGTCTAAAATAAAAATATCTGTATAGATTAAATAGCAAGTAATATTTAAAGTATCAAACGACTGTGATAATATCTTAGACAAAAGCTTTAAAGTCTTTAATATCGTAGTTTAGTTTATTCAATTTAACTGGTCAGAAAAATGGCCGTTTGATGTCTATTTTTATAGTTCTACAGTCGTTTTGCTAATTCAACTTATTTCTGATCAATGTTTCCTTGAAAGCAATAAATATCATTTATCTTCTGTCTAAAGCTATCACTAATGCTACTGTAACACCGGAACAAGGATATTTATCGAATTACTTTTATAGATAAGTATTGTTGTGTAGAAACAGAACCATATCGAAAAAATACAACGTGTAGTTTGCAAAACAAAGTAAGGGTTGGTTTAACAGCTTTTAATCGCTAAGTCTTGATCTGTGATTCGTTAAAGCCAAACCACAGTAAGTCGTTTAATAAGTAAAGATCCGCTTAAACTCTACAATGATTTTCTGTATTATAGTCACGACAATTTTCGTTTCATGCAGCCGGTATTAAAACTATTAACTGTATCAGATAACTGTAAAAACGAACGTGTAAGATATAAATTTACCAAAAATATTGAGAAAAAGTACACATATAAAAAGTAACGACGAAATGTATTTTCGTAATTTTTCAAATAGTTTTTCGATCAAATGGGAATACTATTTTTTGAATAGCCAATGTATTTCTGATCGTTTTTCTCCAATTTCTCGATTAGTAACGGACGATTAATGAGATTAGTACTTTGGCCCACTTTACTAGATGTAGAAATTACGGACTCACTATAGAACTTATCTAAATATAAGTTTTCATACTCGAAAACTGCTTAAAACTCAGTTAAGCTGTTCAACTGCTCACATTTGAAGATAGAAAGGGTAGAAGAGTATAGCTTGGGCAGGATTCGTGATTATTTTATCATCATCAATTTTATCGTTTTAAAGTGTCTTTTTACGGTATTATTAATTTAATTTTACTCAGCGATTGCGCATTAAAATGTGTTTTTTTTTTACATTTGTTATACTTTTCAAACAAAATTTACCAAACTCTACTCATGTGAACAACGAAGCCGCTTAATAATATATAACAAAAAAAATTGGATTTGAATGGTTCTATCAAAAATGTAATTGTTTTAAATCCCGAACAAAATATGTTAGACTAACTATAGACTAACTATATAATAATTATTGTTGAATCTGCATTTAAATATAAAGGGTAGTGTTGACCCATACCGCAAGCTTCAATGATTTGAAATATGTAACTTTGAAAGCCTCAAGAGCTGAATGCACTGTATTGTCAACTTTGTGGGATGTTAACATGCACGTATGATAGGGGCATCGATAATGCCAATAGGGACCGATGTATTATACTATCCGAGTCGGTGGAGACCAACAATTATATAATAATGTTTTCGTTTATTTATAATTTATAAATGTTTTCTCCCATTAATGGTATCGCCTAAATTTTTTTTTCTAATATTTGACGCTTTAACTGCCTGATTAAAGGTAATTAAAACGATGCTTCTTACACAATCAAAAATGATTGTGTAGCACCTAATGGAGGAGATATATATATATATCTATAAAAATAAAATAAAACACCGGAAAATCGTCGTACTGGTCATGGCGTTAGTTTTATGAGAAATGTAAATTTATACCATTTGTGTTTAAATAAGTAAAATACCAAAGTTATCTTTTTTATATCACAATAAAACTGTTTTAATGGAATTGTTATGATTTAATGAATTCAAAGTTTATTTAAACATGTTAAGAGATTATAATATCGACTGGTTGTCAGCCTGTGGCTGAACCTATCCATTTGAAAAAGATATAAAGGTGGTGTTGAAAACAACTAGTGGTAAATTAATCACTCACTATACGCTCCGTTTTGGGATCGGTTAGAGCAGGCTTGGGTATTTTTTTGGCTTAAAAGCAACATTGCGATACAAAAAGAGTAGCGGGCCGTAAATTGAGATTTAACTATATTTTCTTAGATATTTTTATTTTTGTAAAAAAAAATCAGAATAAAATATTAGCAAACAGCTAATTGGCCGCATAGTGGTTTTTACAAAAATACACGCTGATCAAGTTGATACAAGTTGACCCAAGCTTGGGTTAAAGAGTGGTTCTCTGAGATACAAATTAAATACATTTAACTTTTTTAATGTGTTCATTGTCAATACTTGGTGTAAAGGCATTATATTAAATCATCCGTTGATAACTTTCGCGATTAAAGAAACCGGTACTGATCATATAAAACAAGTGTGGAATTAGTACAAAATCATGCTTTATTATTCGAATCAAATATGTTACGGATGAACTTGAACTGACTGTCAGTTGAAGTTCATCCGTGCACTTGAACGCATGAAGATACCGAAAGGCGAAACCCGGGTCGTTAGGGACAAAATCTGTGTGATTTTGTCCCTAACGACCCTAACAACATAATTTGAACGATTCAAATTTAATATTGAAATTCCACCAAGCACCTTCAGTCGAAATCTTAAATTATATATTCTCGTTTAATAAGTAATTGTATTGTTTCTTCCACGACACACCAGGTTTATCCAGTTCCATCAAATACATTCTATGAATAGTATCTGAAAAAAGAATTACACGAAGAATGCGGAAAAAAGTCGTGCAATCATAAAGTTTTACTAAGATATCCGTAGAACGTTACCCATTTAATTACATTGGCTTTCGATGAACACCCAAATTTAAAAGTAGCAACTATCTGATTCATCTTTAAACGTCAAACCATATTATTTTTAATGACTTCTAAAAACGCATTTCTTTTTTTTGTTTTTTATGAAATAATGATATTGTTAAAATGTTCTTTATTCACGAGACCACGCAAATATGGCAAAACCAAACGAAGGGTAGTATATAATAGTGTTAAGGGAGGCTATTATTTTATTCAATCGACATAAAGGGACGTTTATGGGATCATAGGTTAGTCTGAACTCAAACAAAATGTATGCTCCTTGTATTATTAACTTCATTTGTTGAAATCGTTTCGCGTCACAGGGTTTATGACCTGCCGAAAGGTTGTTATGGAATACGACTCGTGCTATCAAAACCGCAAAAAATCACAGCGAGTGTATTACCAAATGCAGCTTTTGATAATGTCAACCTTGTGTGATCTTTTCGTTTTCACTGTATGGAAATCGGACGTACAAAAGCTTATTTCGTTTGAGCGTATTTCATCATAGTTCACGAAGCTTTTAAAGTTCCACATAACCTTAATAAGTAGGATGACTATATCCAGCATGTATTGAGATTGTATTGTTTCTTTTTAAATGAATTTTTGAATGATTTATACATTTAAAAAATCCAATAAAAACACGTCAGTAATCAAATTATGTATTCGTTATTTTGATAACTTTTAAGGCAGATTGCAACTCAATACGCATAAAGTAAACTGCACTAATCTTGGTTGTTAAATAATTGATCATCTTGGAGTCAACAGATATAAAGTGAATGGTATTTTTTACATTATCTGAATATTTATAAGTATATTTTACCTATAAATAAACAATGTGGATACGGTTTTTTCTTCAAAATTGCGTTTCCAAAATCATGTTAATTCGTCATTGAAGGGAATGATAATAATTTACTCCTTACTTTATAATAAAAAAATAGTTAAAATAATCAATATCTCTTAAAGGTTTTTAATAAATAAATACAAACATAGAAAATAAATAATTCTAATTAATAGATTTTTCCGCCTGAGTGACCGAGTGATCAACGTTGTTGGCTTCGGCTACGGAGGGCACGGGTTTGAATTCCAGTACGGATAGTATTATAAATCGATTTTTCAATCGATTTATGTGTTTCTGTTCGAAGGCATGGATGTATGTGATGTCTTGAATTCCCCCCTCCCACATATTCTATCCTATGAACGGGGTGTATCGAGAGCGGTTAGCTTACCACTAGTCATGTCCTAGCCCGATTATTATATTCCTACTCTCTTTGAAAAGGGAGAGGTTGAGCAACTTAGTAACAAGTTGTTTTCGTAGAAACTATTTTGTTGAGATAAACTACAATAGGAGTCCATTTGTTCCGAATTGGGAGTGGACATGGGAAAAAAAATAAAAAAATAATAGGTATCATGTTTACTTAAAATATTTAATAAAAAAGCGTTAACTAGAATTTATTTTGGTGGCTAATAGGATTTACATTTAATATCTGACTTGGCGCGTGGTCACTACAGTATTTCGTAGAATCAAATATTTTGGTGAAAAATTCGCAGAATTTGCTAAAAACTGTCACGTGTAATTAAATTTGATTAACAGTATTTTGGTCACCCTAAGCCATGATATATTGACGTCACCACCAAAGAGCGTAAAACCAAACATTCAAATGTTTGGTTTGAAACGCAGCGCGGCACTGTGCCACTGCAAATGGCCTTTAAAAGGCTTTGTAGGTTGTTTTATTTTTTTCCTACATTTTCGAACCGTTTCATCACAATTTTCCTTTGACTTACTGCATTCTCTTCCAAAATTTTAATGACATTATAAAAAAATATGTTAAGGTTTAGATCGTTTAATATACGAACAAAACCTGTAAATGTTCAACCTTTCTATTTAAAAAAATAGTAATCAAAAGTATAACGTCACATCTATGTGGTTAAGTTTGGTTTGCTGAACGTGCTAATGATTGGTTTTGAAAAGTAATTGTTTTATTAAAGAACTGATGTAGAAAATTTGACGCTGAAATTTTAAAAAAATAAACAAATTGTTACACCTTTGTAGCCTTCCACTGAGTCACCTCCATGCAATAACAGCATGGCTTTGGAGTCGTGTAAAAAAAACGATTCCGACTCCGAAGAAAATTTTCAATAATTTCATTTTAACTTATATAATATATGTATTCCATCAGATCATCTTTAGTCAGCCAAGCATGCAATGTCAACACTATGGAATATTGTGGTTTGAATACACATTATGTATATTTTTTTATTATGTTTCGAGCCACTCTTTTTCACGACTCCGACGCCGACTCCAACTCCGACTCCACACCCCTAAATAACAGTTTCAAGCAATATTAAGTCAGTTAAAATGATATTAATTGAAAATTTCAAGGGAATTTGTTTCTAAATTTTAAAATTAAATTATACAGTATAGAATAAACTATATACCTAGTACAAATATTGGTTAAGTCATTTTCAATACAATTCTAGGTTTAATCAAACTGAAACTAAACTTCTGATTTAATAATAAATAACAGTCGAAGCAATAAGAATAACTAAAATACGTTAAAAAAGCATGAATTTAATATTGCATTTTTTAAAAATTCATGTCTGCTCCCGATCTGGAGCATATCGCCACGTAAAGGAGGTATCTCAACAAAGTTAAGTTTAAGACAGGAATAGTGATAAACTCTTAATTTGACTGTTAAAAAATTTCTCGCTATAGAAACTTTTCTTGCAATGCTTAATTATAAATCAATGTGTATTGCATTGAAAGCGACATTTTTTTAAGCCCGACAACATTCAGTTTTTAATAATTGACCGGAAGCTTTCTGTAGGGATTTAAATAACAAATATATTGAGAGAAAAGAAAATATTTACGAAAAAGATTTCATTCTACTGTAAAGATGCACATTCTCATCATGAATTATAAATTTGATGCTGAGTTAAAGTTCTAGGCGTAAAAGCACTACACAAAAAGACACGTGTGAAAATTCAGCACCTGATAGACAAAAATATTAGTTTTTTATATATCTTTCGCGCGAATTAGAGCCTAGAATTAAGCGTAATAATTTATACTGATCCGACCAGCAGGCAATATATAAAAGCAAGAAATACTTGGGATAATATAAAAACCAGTTTTCTGAGACATCTGCGAAATGAAACTTCTTTCTATTTCTCAAAGAAAACGACCATTTTTTATTTAGTCTCAGCGGAGTTTTTAAGGAAAACACTTTTTGCGGAATATGGAGAGGGTGGGAACGGTGACAATTAATGATTGCCTCAACCCTCTGCAAGATGCCAGATTCTCTAACATTTTGTTTTATTTAGATATTTCAAAAATACTTTCATCACCTTTCCAGTTGCTTTCAGAGTTTAATTTTGAAAATATACACTACACATTTTATAACATAAGCAGGTTAATGCAGATACCAGGCCCAGAGCGTATTTTTCTGTTGCCTTCGATCCTTAATCGTATTTCTGAACAAGTGTCTTGTTTTATTGACGTAAATAAAACGGTCATTCGTCTTATTTGCCGGAAGAATTTATCAGTGTTATCAGTATATATTTTATTATCAAAAAGTATAATGTGAGGCGAAATTGTACTACTAAACATTACGAATACTGCACTAAATTAACTTCGGAAACATTTTTTTCCATATCCGCTCCCTAGTCGGAGCATATGGCCACCCATGATTTCTCCAAGATGTTCTCTCCCCCGCCAGTCTTTTTGCTTCCACCCATGTCATTCCAGTGTCCCGTAGCTCCGCCGAGTACATCTTATAGATCAGGGATGGCGAACCTTTTTGGGTCCGCGTGCCAAGAATCCTCAAAATTATTTCTCGATTGTGTGGCGTGCCCAAGCAGTAGTTTTTTTTCTTAAAAATAGTAAAAATAAAACTTGATTTCTTAAACAATTGTCGTTTATCTTGGGAAACATTTGAAAATTAATAAAACGGAATTAATTATTATTTCACGGATTATTCAATTAAAATTTTAATTTTTTAAACTTAAAAATATTTTTTTTAAAACTTGGAAATCGTTCGCGTGCCATCCAAATTTTTAAACGTGCCTCCTCGGGCACGCGTGCCGTAGGTTCGCCATCCCTGTTATCGATGGTCGTCAGTGACCTTCCACGACGGCGGAATCCATCCGGGATTGTTTTTTTAGCTATTGATTGATGTTGTCTCTTCTGCCAACAAATTTGAGATCAATTAAAAAAAAAATAGGTATTGATTAGTGAAAAACAAAATCTGACGTTATGTTAAGATAATGATATTTAAATTTAATTTATTATTAAATAAATTCATAGCAATAATGTACGAAAAATAGTTGCAATAGTTATGACAAAAAGAAACTATTATAATAATTAAAATACATAATAGGACTTCGTAAGATTTTTATTTCATGTTTAATTTTTCTAAATTAAAGCGTTATGTGCTGTCCTTTTCATTGCGGAATAAAGACTATTGCGAGAAAGAGATGACGAAAAACCGTTTTATATTGCACAATGCCGAGTATTTTAAAATTTTCAGTTTTAGCGATACCGGTTCTGTTGTTAAATATTAATTGTAAAGTTATATATATATACACGTACTTGTACCTGAAAATATATTATTACTGTTTAAGCATTATATATCAAAACAATATGAAACTTCAAACATTTTCTTTGCTTAACTAAAAAGTTAACGTTTTATCATCAAAGTGGGTAATGAAAATAAGTTTCAATGTTTAACTTTTTGTTGATTTTTCGCACAGCGATTTTCACTCCATATTATCAAATTTGCGTGGGCTTTAAATATTCTTCAAGAACTTTTATTTTCAATTCAAAGAATTTTGTATTAAAAGCTAACAATAAAATTGTAAAACTCTTGCATTGCTTAATGTCTAATTGTGAGCTTATGATATATTTTGCGACAAACTAAGTTAGTATTACAGTAAGTAATAGGACTTGAGAAAAAGTTACATGAGAATGTAATGAAAGTACTTTTTATTTTTTTATACTAGGTAAATTAAACGTAAGTAAAAACGAGTGGCTTATAGAAAGCATTCTTTTTTTGCTTGATAGGTACAATTTTTAAAATGTATCTATTAACTGAATACAGTCAACCTCTCAAAAGACAACGCTATAGGAATACTACGTTACAGAAAACTAGAAACCCATACAACATTTGAGGTTAGTTTCTTTCAATTGTATTTTGTGAATTGAATGAAATCAATCATTTTTTTTCTATTTCTATACATATTAATTTCATAAAATACGTCTAGTGAAGTTAAGGTACAAACAGATATGAAATATATTTTTTTAATTCACGTATATAAATTATGTATTTATAATATATATAACATATTTTGTTTGCAAATTATAATTTTACCTTGAAAATGAAATGTTTTGTAAAAAAAACTACACTATAGGGGGGACTGCCGCATACGCTGTAGACAAAGTCTCTAAAGGAAGGTAATGCGATAAGAGGTTTATGGTTTAATCCTTAAAGTAAAAATGTTGATTATCAATTTTTGGTTGAAAAAGATAATACTAGCATAAAATAGAAATATATGATTGGAATCAAAGTAAAAAAAAAATGAATGTTCAACAATCCATATTTCTTATCTCACCAAGGAAAATGTATTTAGAATCAAAATGTAATTTAATATATTGGTATCCAAAACGCGCCTATCAATGATGTTTGTATACAAACACAGATACAAGAAATAATATAATATTCATACAACGTTCCAAGTGGTCGTAGGTATAAAATGGGTTAAGAAAATGCGACAAAGTAAACACCGTGCAGGAATGTGAGGAAAATTTTAAAGAAATGAATTATGATTAAGGTTGGAAAAAGGGAAAATTAAACGCTCGGGAAAAGAATTCCGGAATTTCAGCGAGGTTTTTTTTTTGTAGTAAAAACTGTGACTTTTTTCACGTTTTTTAGATTATTTATTTTAGCAACGATTTTTCCCCGAAAATTTTATTTTTAACAAGGCATTTTTATTATTTTTTTGGCATTTTCATTAGATTTTATGTCTCAATTTTATAACCAAAGTACGTCAATTTTGTAGATCATTATAAAGTTTTAATAATATAAATGTTTTAAATATCAAAATCACCCTTTATATAAACCACTCCCTTTGTTAATCGCGATTAATTTAAATAATGTTATGAAAAATAAACCATTTTTGATGTTGATAGATTTTTTTTATTTCTTACTCCTTACTTATAAAAACGTAAGATCGTTCGGAAAAAAATATTTGAATTATCTATAAAACCGTTAGGTATTTACATTAAAAAAAAAAAATAGAGATTTAAGTGAAGTATAGAAATACAAAAAATAAATACGTTGAAAAATATAGTCTAGATTAGGCAAAATAGTCATGAATAGTCTATATGGTCAACATAAGGAGCGCACATGGCAAAAAAAAAACAAAATTCTCGGTATGCAAAATATTTCAATTAATAAATAATAATAAAACGAGAATTGTCGAAAAGTTTCTACGCAGGTAAAATCATTCGCAAGCTTTTTTCTGAAGACAAACATACAATCTACATGGTAGTGAGTGCTACATCCCGGGATAAGCCGTTTTTGTTCTTGCAAGCTTTCAAATCCATTTCGATCCAATATCCTGCTTTGAAGTTCTTCCAAAATATTCAAAGTGTTTTTATTCCATTAAATCACACAAGAAACTTTCATTCATGACAAAAGAAAGCTTCTAATTTGAAACTAAAATTTAATAAGTGGGTATTGAGCATTTAATAGTATTGTTAACATTTCTTATTAGACTTTCGACCGTGTTGTAAATAAGCTTTGATGTATATTTTATTTTTCCTTACTTGTAGACAATAATTAATAATTAGTTAATTGCGAGCAATGCTCGCAATGAGCAAAACCGGTCCTAACCTTTTAAATAAAGTGGAATAAAGTACAAAGGAATATTGTGTTTTTATTCAGAAAATTTTAATATTTAAATGTTATATTCTTGATAGAAATAATACATCAGCAATAAAGGGGTTTTAAATGTAGTTATATTTGATATTTTTTTATAAAAAAATAAGACAAGTTTAAGTTATACTATTGAAACGTGTTATCATTCAATCTTGTCAATTTGCCACCACTCATTTATTTATTTTTACATATCGACTGTGGAAAGAAAAAAGGACGTAACCCAAAGTTTTTTCAAAACAGTTTATTTTCGATAATAACAATGAATCAAACTTGATACACGTTCTATCAAAAGCATGCAAGCTGAAAATGACGAATTAGTATCAATATTTATTTCTTATGTTTGAAAAAGACGACTCTGTAAAAAATTATAACCAAAGAAAAAGACTGAAAAAAAAGTTTTTCTTAGACAATTTCTTTAATTTATAATAGATTATGTCAATTAAACACCAGTTAAAAAGTCTCCGTGCGCTTTAAGGTTGTGTATAATTCATAATTTGTATATGGCTCAAAATCATCAAAACACGTTTTTTGCGCCTCTGTAAAATTTCACATGTGTGGGTTACGTCCTTTTTCCTTTCCACAATCGATATACTAATTTATTTACTCATTTTTTTATTTTATCCAGTCACGGTGTCTACGGGATTAAATCTCTACACAGACAATTATTTATATTAAAGGTAGCTTTAGTTAAAAAAGTAATTATTGTAAGGAAGACATATTAGAATAGTTAGAATAAGCAAATCGTTAGTTATACGGAATACAAAATAAATGTAAATTAATAAAATAAAATTAACTGCAATATGCAAAGCATATCTTTTTATTTTCTTGATCTTGATGCCGGTTTTCTTTTATAATCTCGAGAGAATTTATTCAGAGTTCACTGTGATGCCTATTGTCAAAAGTATACGTGTATTAGACTTGTATGATACTTGAATGTGTGAGTAGGCTTATATTGTATATATTGAAGAAAGCCTTTTCCAGTTGAACGTGCGCTTGATCTGGCGTCCCAATCTTTTCAAAAAACATCAGAGACATAGATCTTTGGAACTATTGCGGGCGGATAAGTGAAATCTTAGATATCATGTGCGCTTTAGATTTCAGAACTATCTTCCGAGGCGCGTTCTATGAAATAATATATTGAGCCGTCTCAAATATTCCTTCACGTTTTGTTCAATTGCAGGAAAATATTCAAACACATAAAAACGAATTAGAATAACAATCATTTGTTGAAAATTGTAATTATTTCCGGTACGATATTCGAGTTTGAACGTTCTTTCTGTTCGTTTCCGGTGGCCATGAGCTTGAATCGTCAATCGGACACTACAATACTTTTGTCGGATGTTTCATTAAATGTGTAAATTTTTGGAATACATTCCTTTCCATCAAATCATCGAAAAAATTATTGAATCGTCGGGAGTGCTAGAAATGTGATTAAAGTTGATAAAATTAACAACAATCAGTTATGATACAAATTTTTTGCTCTGCATTAGAAATAATACTTATATGACGTGACATCAGAGCAATTGCTTGAGAAAAAAATCAGCCAAGAGAGAGAGGTAAAAAAAATCTAATATTCATTAAAGAAACAGTCTGTGTAAATAAGGTTAAAATCTAGATCTAGCAAAACAATCTATTGTATAAACCAGGCGTGGGGAATTTGCGGCCTTTTGGCTAATCTGGTGCGGCCTTTTGGTCAATTCTGTAATTCTGTAAATTTATGTAAATTCCCGACATATTCAGACCTTAAATTCCTGTTTCCAGCCAAAGATTCCCAAGTCAATGATTACTGCGGCCTTATGTCGATTCAAAAAAAATAATACGGTTTTCAGAGAAGAAAAGGTCCCCACCCTTGGTTTAAACTGATGGTTAAAAAAATATACAATTTAACCGGTGAAAATAATGTCAAAAGCTCATCCTTGAATATTTATAAGACGATGATTTTTTTGGCTTTCAGTAAACTGCTATTTGTCCGTGCTTTATTATGTCCTTGCCAATATTATTGCCTTCTTTATTTTGGCAAAAAAATCCGCGTTAAAATATCTCTTTTTTATGCAAAAGTCGTCGTAATATATCGACTCACCCTCTCTCGTTCCCCAGTTTTATGATCCTGGTTGATGGAAGATGCTACTCAGCCGGAATAAATGGAGCAGTCATAAAACATACCGTTCGACTCTAAATACTGTACAGTGCGGACGCAATTTACTACATGAAGCGCGGACTTGTCCTGTTTTGTCCCGGGAAATAGTACCCGGATAGAAATCGATATTACTTCATTCTGTTCTACACTTATTGTTTTCTTTTTTGAAGAAATATTTTTCCCTCACTATTTTTGCTCTCAATGTAATGCACATAGACTCTCTATATAACTGAAATTACCAGAAGTTGTTTTACGAAAACTGTTTGTTATTTAAACCTCCAGAGACGAGAGCTTTTTTTCGAAAAAAATTTTTTTAAGCCATATTGAAGTCACGGATAACTTTTACTCCTAACAAAAATTAAAAAAAAAAAAAACGCAAAGTCGTTGTATAAAAACCCCTTATGACTATATGGTCATGCTCATCCGTTTATTACCGTGTAATATTGTGAACTGACAGTAGTAATGTCGAGCGTGACCGTATGGGCACGCAAACATTTGAAATATAGCTCTCACGTGAAATTTTTAAAAATATTTACAATTTGACCTTTTTTAGATCAACATAATTTCAATACAAAATATATTAGCAAAATAACTGTAAATAATTTGATGTTTTGATAAGAAAATAACTTCAAAAACACAGTTTCAAAAAGTTCATTAAAAAAAACGGAAATTCAAAAAATCGCACGTGCTTTTGGTGGCCGTTTCTGTCCCCGCGGCTGATGACAAACTAAAGTCTGTACCCTTCTTAACCAAATATTAGATGAAAACAACGATATTCAGATAGAAAAAGGATCAATAGTGTGATCAATAGTCAACGGTGTTTACTGTGACCATATGGTCACGCTCGTCCTTGGAGGGTTAACTACTCAATTTATTTTTCATCGAAAAGGGTAAAAAAAAGTAGGATCCGGATATAAAAAGACAACCTGTCACGTTAAATGTTTTTAAAGTAAAATGTGTGGTAGAATAAAGCAGTGGTGGCTTACACTACAAGCACATGAAGCACACCCGGGACCTCTTACCATTTGACGTTTCAAAAATAACTGATAACATAAAATACCCATATATTTTTTATTCAGTTTTCTATATCTATTTTTATATTATCTTGAAAATAAGACATCTAAACTGTATTGCGTCTGGAAATTCCCGAGTGTTTAATGCGCCACCGGGTGGTAGAAAAACATTATAGTGCAATGTAACTACTACTTCTGTTGATGACACTGAAATATCGTTCAATTGGTAACTATTTTTAGGCATTACTGGCATTTTTTTTAACGGTGTTCAGATGCGTTATATACCTTTTTAGAGTGTTAAACTGTGTTAGTTGGTAGCGAGTATAACATTAAGAACCCAAATATTTTTTGAAATGTAATGAATATTTTATGGGCTGCTCAATAAATGTTTCGAATCCCCGGAACGAAAATGGAATTTCTACGCAAATACATCCATGTTTGATTTTATTATTGTTTCTCAAGCACAATTTAAGGAACAAAAAAGGCAAGAAGTTATCTAGCCACTTTTCTACTAAATCATTCTTAGATCGGATGAGTAAAAGGGATGCAAAAATCCTATATCGATGAATTTGAGCACACTTAATCAATCAACTCGATTTTAAATGTTCCTTTTCGTAAATTCGAGCCCGGTCACACCACAAATAAACGAGACAAGCGCGCAAAAACGTCATCCACTCAACTGCAGAATATTTAATTGCTGATACCAAATAATATTTTTAATATCATTTTACTGACAAGGGTCATCACATATTTTTTACGGAATTTCATTCTGTATCGCAAACAATTAAAAGTGAAAATGCGATCAGGAATGTTAGCGAAGCGCTTATTTCTTACAACCAATAAACACGTAGTGATTGTCAAGAATGAAGATTATTAGAGTTTTCAGAAGCGAACAACTGGAATTTCTATGCAATTCTATTCTAGTATTTATTTGCTATCATTTCTTGCATTTCAAAGTTTTTAAAAATTGCATAGAATTAATAAAATTGCTAGTCTACATTTTAAAAATACGACGAAAAATAACTTTATTTAATTTATTTTTAATTTCTAGTTACTTTAAATTTAATTTTAAATATGTTGACTACTAGAATACACTTTTATAAAATTATTTCAATTTTTAAAATATCATATATATATATATTTTTTTTAACCATTTCCGCTCCCAATGTGGAGCATAAAGACTCCTAATGGAGTTTATCTCAACATATGCATTTCTATGAGAACCGCTTGTTACTCAGTTGCTCAACCTCTCTGTTTCCAAAAAGAGTAGAAATAGAAGGATAGGGCTAGGACAGGACTAGTGGTTAGCTAATCGCTCTCGATACGCCCCGTTCATAGAATAGGATGGGTGGGAGGGATTCATTCAATACATCACATACATCCATGCCTTTGAACAGAAATTCATAAATCGATTGAAAAATCAATTTATAAAACTGTTCGTACCGGGATTCGAACCCGGGACCTCCGTAATCGAAGCCAACGACGTTGACCACTCGACCACTCAAGCGACATCATATATTTATAAATTTATAAATATTTTCCTGGGCTAGAAGTTCACAATTTTTGGGTAAGACTAAACAAAATTGTCGGAAGGCCAAGGACTAATGTTATAATCAAAGAATATTAGTACAAATCTGAAAGTTATGGAAAAAAAATTAAACCAAATATTAAAAAAAGGCTACATCACTTATCGCACCAATTAAAATAAGAATATATGTCGTTTTCGAAAGCATGAAAAAGATTTGCCGTCAATTAATCAAGGACCAGAATTTCTTTGCGCCTTACTCATTATACTTCCCATGCAACTTCTTGTGATGAACTCATTTACAGAAGCAGTTAACGCGGTTGGCTTTAGAGCAATCCTTTGGGATAGTGCCCGTCTTTAGTCAAAGCCTTTGTCACCGATTTATAAGTAAGAATGGCAAGCATGAGCAAATTTCAAGGATAATTATTTTACTAATAAAATACTATTATTGAATTTTACTAACGTGGATACTTCTTTGTTTATTAAATAGTTCATAATAAAATATTTGCAAGTACAAATTTATTAAAAAGATTTTTGCACATTTTTATAAATTCTATTATAAATAACCAATCACAATAAATACATAAACTATTTATCATATTTAACTTGAAACATGGTTTTCAGACTCTTTAAAAGATTTAAGACTTTTTTCAGTGGTCTGTGATATAAAATGAGTCTCCCACCTAACTGCATTAGATTTCGATTGTCTACAGTATTTAATAACTCATTATTATTTTAAAGAAAAGTCATTAAATTGAAAATTTAGAAAACGTAAAAGAAAAAAACAGGATGTGGTATATGGCTATTTACCAACCATCATAATCATCTTCACTTCGTACACCTTAACGATTTTTTTTGTTATATTTTTTTTTTAATCACACAAATATGAAAAATATATCATTATGTATTTTTTGTTAATGAAACCAAACTATGGAGGCGGAAAAATTATATATAATTTTAAATTGTAAGAAATCTAATCTAGATTTATTGAAATGTTTTTTTATTTATACAAAAAAATATTTTCTATAGAATTTCATAATACAAATTAAAATACATTTCGAATATTTTTTTATTAATCCGATAAAAGAGATCCTCGGACATACTATCGGGAATAAAAGCTTTTCCAACAATGATTTTTAGAGTATTCATATTTACACACAGTAAAAAACGTCAAAACAGTTTGGTTAACCTAGTTTAATTAATTATTTTTACGTATTTATTAACACCGTTTCAAATATATATATCAAAAAATATTCAATCAACAATTAAAACGTAGAATAAAATAGTTCAAAAAAAGCTGGTTTTATCGAAATCAACTGCCAGAAACTGGAATAACATATTTAATTTACATTTACTGTTATAAAAAGGGAAAACATTATTTTATACGTGTGCTACATCATGTCTTAATTTAATTCGTACACTAATTTAAGGTATAACCATTTACTAGTTCGGAATACGAATGTATTTGTTTTCTTTTACCTTTTGCATATAGTGGTTGTTCAGAACCACAAAAAATATGTTGTTTTCATAGAACAAGTGAAAGGATAATTTTAACAAATAATGTTTATGAAAAGTTTGAAGCAGTCAACCAACGCTAGACCAATAAAACGCGCCATAATCCAAAAACTTCATGTTGAAACTTCAAGTTTAACTTTAACTTTACGATTAACATTAAGATTAAAACTTAGACCGTGTTTGAAGCTTGCAAACAAATAAACTTAAGTCCATATATAAATATATATACACACATATACGTGCACTCTGTTTCTTAAGATACAATAAATATTCATAAATTGTTATATTTAATTATAATTGTATTAAAAGGTTAACCATTTTACCTTAGTTTTTTGAGTAGTATAAACATTTTATTTATTTTGGACAAATCGAGTTAAAATGATAACCAAAATTTTTATTATATTTTAACAAAAAAACACTTTTATTTTGAAAAAAATACTTGCTTATGCAAAGATTGTTTCCACATCTAAATATTGATGGGATTGAATGATTAGGAAATAATAAAATAAAACATAAATTTCAATGTATTTAAATATTAACTGAGTTAGTGTTGCAGTTAAATAATACGTAATTAAATAATGGATTAAAACTATCATATCACAATATATTGCGGTGCTACAAAAATATCTATTTTTCTAGGGCTACGTAGTCGGTCGGAGTTGTGAAACCGTGGTTCGAGATTACGCCTTTTTTAATTGAATGAAAATAAAAAAACCATTTTGCGTTGTATTATATATTAAAAAATATGCAAACTTTGTATACAATTATACATATTTTTTAAAATTTATAAAAATGTGTACATAACCTTTAGTACACATACTTGAAAAGAATTGAGATTATGACATTATATGACTCAAATTTTTGTCCAAGAAAAAACATGTTAAGATAAAAACAACCGGTCTTTATCATTATGAAAAATTGTTGAAGTGACACAAAAAAGAGTTTTATTTTAATAAAATACTTTTCCACTGAAACCTGACCAGTCACATTTTAAAAATATTAAGTTTTCTACAATTACAATACAATAATATATTGACATATTTAATTTTATAAATTTGAGTTCTAATTATCAAAACTAATTAAAATATATTACTCACAACTGATTTAAAGTTCGTAGCTTGATTGTAATATAAAGTGAACAGTTTATTATTTTAAACCATTAATCCACTGTTATTTTTTCAACATTTTCGAACAGTAATACACTTTTGATAAAAAAAAATGTCACGCAAAACTGTAACGCTATCGGCAAGCAAGTATTAAATTTGCATGGCAGTGTTCCGAAACATCGGCAATCATCGGATGCCTGCAATATCATAAATCCATTCCGACGTTCAATATTACTTCCGATCGCCACCCGATTCTGTAACCCTTGAACTGGATTGAACATTAATCAAAACAGAGTGGTAATGTGTTCTCAACTTGATTCAAACAAAATGTACGTACGCCTGTAATGAGATACGTGATTAGATTCCACGATAACTACACACTACAAATCTTTGTTTGTTTCCATGGACTCATAAACATGTTATCGTAAATTGATTTCTTGCGGAATACATTTAATTATGTATTCATTAACATTGAATAATCAGTTGAAGATCATGTATATTTTATTATTAGGCAGTACAAATCACAACCATAGTACAACACCGCCACAATCACAAATATCATGTTTTGAAAAAGTTGCATTGGTAGTTTTCAGCTTTTTTTTTATTTGTCTTAACATAAATTAAAACTTAACTGAACAAACCAACATTTTATTTTGAAAATGACATTGCCATTATGAAAATATGACTTTATTTATTATATTCGAAAGGCATACTATTATTTTTGCATTAACCAGATGTGTTGAATATTTTGAAAATATTTGAGATTGCAATTTACCAATGATAAAAATATGATAGTCTCACATTATTATAAAAACTTATTTGGCAGTTGATTTGGCATTTACAGCGAAAAACCGATTTAAAGATTGACGTACAGTCATTAATTATTTTAATTCCAAAATCTCCCAAAATATTAGGACCCTGGTTTCGATAAAACCTTTAATAAAAGCACGGTATGCTTATAAAATTATGAAAACACTAACTTATAAAATTTACGTAACATATTTTTCAATTAAAAGTTAAAAATGGTAAACAGCATCCAAAACTTCGGATAAAAGCCTGATTTTTTTCAAGAAATGCTTTGTATTATAGCTGTTCTTTTATATGTGCTAAATACAAGCAATATTTTTGAAAAAAATACGTTTTTTTAACAATTTGCTTGTCAAGCCAATGAGGAGTTCCCACGCAATTTTACGTATGCTAAAAATATCGGAGAATTTATTTAAACAAAAATTACTGGATTTATTTGAATACATAGTTTTTTTTAGCTTTAAGCCATCATCAGATTTAATTTTTATTTTCGCTCCCTATTAAGGGAATATGATCACCACACGTTTCATCCGAAATTTGGTTCAGTTCTCCACCAATCTTTCCACTTACTCCCAGGTCATCTCAGGGTCCTGTAGCTCTGCGGTGTAAATCCTATGAATGTTCACTAGTAGGTTTCTAGTTTCTACGGTGACGGTATTAATTTAGTTAATCAAAGAGACATGCAAGAATTTAGCTCCATCAGGGGCATCCATATAACACGTCCATGCAGAGTTCATTGTCGTTTGTTTTTTAAATTTTAGGCGTAAAAAAATGACTGGCTTATAAACTATCATAATCTAAAGTCTTAGATATAAATCCAT
The DNA here is from genome assembly GCA_031772345.1 of Himalopsyche anomala. Taxonomy (NCBI): domain Eukaryota; kingdom Metazoa; phylum Arthropoda; class Insecta; order Trichoptera; family Rhyacophilidae; genus Himalopsyche; species Himalopsyche anomala. The sequence goes on along the minus strand of CM062833.1, from coordinate 9,507,471 downwards.
GGGCATAGTTCTGACGATAGCCTTATACCAAAATAGTTACCAACAAAATCCTTGTAACACTAAATAATTTGATATTTTACCATGCTACCTTGTGTTATATGCTGTACATTGGTTCGCTCCCAACGTGGAGCATATGGCTTCCTTATGGAGGTATCCCAACAGATTGTTTCTACGAGAGCTGCTTGTTACTCAGTTGCTCAACTTTTTTTTCCAAAGAGACCAGGTATATGAATATGCGACTACTAGGACTAGTAGACTAGTAGTTAGCTAATCGCTCTCGCTACGCGCGTTTAAGAATTGGATGAGTGGTAAAGAATTCAAGACATCACATACAACTATGCCTTCCGACAGAAATTTGTAAATCGATTAAAAAATCAATCTATAAAAACTTTCCGTACTGGAATTCAAACCCTTGACCTCCGTGTTCTAAGTTAACGACAATGACACTCGACTCATTGGAAATATATTCAGCTAAATCTAAACCTTTATGCTTTTAGTTACATATACTAATAAATTTAATATTTAAAATTCTTTCGTGTGACAAAATGCAAACGTAAATTGAAATTATTTATTTTTTAAGCCATTCAATCAATTTTTTTAAACTGCCTAATTCATTTCACAAGAATTAATACATATTCATTTTATATTTAACTAAAACTAGTATTTCTAATATGACGTTTTGGATAAAGCGATGACAATTTTTTTGTTAGGTTTAAAACGAAAACCATTTTAAAACTCTACTTACAACGTTCCCTGTCTTCCCATTGCATCTGCGGCTTTCCCAATCTTTATTTATCACTAAAAAAAAAACATAAACTTGAGATAAATTTTATCACCTCTTTGTGTTATATTTACTTCGTAGTCACGCTATATTTTGCTATATCATAAGCATAGAAATAGTCACTATGACAACTATATCAAACATTTAAATACTCTTTTACGTGTAATATCACAATTTATTAAATTTGTGAAAGAAACATGAATTTAAATATAACCCGCCTACAAGATAATCTTGAGAGACCCTGCGTCTCGTTTATCGACAAATTTCTCGGAGACGCGCCAAACGCGATACGTGAAAAAGCTCCAATTACATTTTTCTACGTCTTAAGCACTTGAAAAGCATTAAGAAAAAAATCAAGTTTAAGCATGTAGCTAACGGTATTACTTGAAACTTAATTAAATCCATGTATCTATTTGGTTTGGATATGAATCTATATTTGATATGATGCATTTGTAATATTATAATCAAATAAGTCAAATATCTTCTGTGTATTCCGCACAATTCGATTAATATTTCGTTGTATAGGTACGTGTCTACGTTGAGAAAATAATTATAAATTAAATAAGGAATTGAATAAGATTATTCAATTGTTTATCTACTTACTACAAAGTTGTTGATCATTCAAGTAAGTATATATTTTTTGTGTTAGTTGAATACAATATTGTCGATTCCGCGGCAAAATTATTAGAGTCGTTGGCCTCCGTGCCGAATGTCACGGGCTCGCATCCCAGTACGAACATCATTTTTACAATCGATTTCTGTTGAAATGCGTACATATTTGTGATGTCTAAAAATCGCCTCTCACCATTTCAATCCTAAAATAACGGGTTGAAGTGAGAGTGATGAGCCAACCACTAGTGCTGTCTTAGCTCTATTCTTTACAAACCTACTCTCATTGAAAAAAAATAGATGTCAAACAATTGATTAAAAATGAGTTGTTGTAGAAAAACTTTTTTTGAGATAGCTTCAATAGTAAGCCATATGTCCTTATAATTCTATCAAAAGATTGTTTGGGCATTTATTATGAATCCTATTTTTAACATTTCTTTTCCATATCCGCTCCCTATACGGAGCATATGGTCACCACACAGTTCCTACAAGATTCTCTATCCTCCGCCAGTATTTTTGCTTCCTTCCAGGTCATTGTAGCGACCCGTAGCTCTTTTGAGTACAATTTTAGCAAGCATTTATTAGGCAAACTAGAATAGGACTAGCAGAAAGCTGATCGCTCTTGAGATGCCCTGTTTTTCAGATCATATAGATACGAATCTTCGAACGACAATTCATAAATATATTGAAATAACCAATTAACGAGAGTATTACTAATATAATCGAAACCCGTAAACACTTCAGTGGAAGAGTATATATAACGTTGACACTTGGCTGCAAGCCCGACTTTACTATTGTCTATACAATAGTCATAAGCTTCATAATACCTCTTATATCCCTAAGCAAATTACTAAGTATAAGTAGCGTATTCATTTTATAGGTTAACATTAAAATAAAATAGGCCCTGGTTTTAAACATTCTATGTCAGAGTACTCTTTGATTTGAAAATAAATATTCACAAATACCAACTGCAATCACCGTTACACAATATGTTATAACTCACAGAATAAAGACCATCACGTCTTAATAATATGATGAAAGTTGAAAGATGAAAGAAGTACAGTTGAACTAGAAATGACAACCAGAATGACATGTACAAATTAAATTTCAAGTCGCTACTGTTCGCCGGTCAAGAGGAGTTCTCTTGGAAAACAGACAGGCAAATTTATTTTCTGTCGTATAGTAAAGGAGATTTTTTAACTCAAATAAAGTAATTATAAATACTTTCTTAACCCTTCCCTTACTATGAAAAAAAAAAGCACAAGCTCTTGAGCTGTGTATCCGTTACACATCAGGCAAACAGGAGAGAATCATGACAATTATATGTAGTACTGCTGTAGCAGTGTTATATAATTGTCATGATTCACTCTCGTTTGCCTGATGTATAACGGATACACATCTCAAGAGCTTTTGCTTTTTGTGCATAGTAAAGGAAAGGTTAAGAAAAGAAGTTTTTTTCACTCGTTTTTTTTCGGACATACGCATGTTTGTCAATAAAATATATGGCATAGTACTTCTTCATTAATGTAGTATATTATTTATGATAACAACTGTTTATTTTAGAGACAGTCCGTCAAGCACTTGAAAGTATTTCACTGAAAAACTTACAATGCACATTTAAGCTTTCCGTGTCTGCTCCCAATGTGGAGCACAAAGTCTCGTAATGGAAGTATCCATGATACTGTTTCATATGTATCTTACAGCAAGCGCTAATTTCAAGTATAAACATAATATATATAATGAAATATCACAGTAGTAGTTGACGACAGTGAAATCCATTTGTTTACAGTTATGATAGGGTAAAGACAAGATCTTCGCTTGCCAATTAGGCATATAAAATTAAATATTAAATACAAAGAAGATTGCATTACGCGAACGAAAGCATTCGACGAGAAATCCCCTTACAAACATCTGGTTGTTGTTTGTCTTAAGTTTCCTTGTTAAATAACAATAAAATTGAAACACGCTAAGAAACAAAGATTCCTATTGAATACGCAATTCTAAGACATTTCAGAAGGCTTTAATGGGCCTATAATAAATAAAGAATACACTCTCTTTCTATTATTAAACTAAAACCAAGTATTATTCATTTTGTCTTCAATAAATATATCCGTTTTATTGTAAAAAACATATTTGAACTATTCCAGCAAGAGATACGCAGAAAAGTCGTCGGTGTTAATTATATTTTATCAATATTTCTTTTTATAAAATGGCCGATGGTTGAATTCTTTATGACAGTTAAATAACATATCAGTAAATATTTTTTAATAATTCTTTTATACATATTTAACTGCTTAGTTTTTAATGCTAAGAATTAAAATATAAAAAAACAAGTAATCTTGCAATTTAAGGAAGGAGGCACAGTTTAGTTCAGAATTAAAGAAACAGCCCTTGCTGTGTTAGGATCAGGGTTGCCAGGAGTCCCTATTTGAACGGAACTGTCCCGAGCTCAATCGACAAATCCCGAGTCCCGCATTGCCTGTCTCTCTATAATCCCGCCCTGTGCATGTATAAAAGTTTTCGAAAAAGTGAATTTCCCGATCTGTGATTTTGAAGACCTGTCAACCCTGGTTAGGATGCACATTTAGACCTAATAAAAAAATATTGTTATTTTTTTATTGTTCTAGCAACTTTTACTTTCCCTGAAAAAACTGATAGACTCCTTGATTAAAAATAGTGGGGGAAAATCGATAAAGTAATTTAGCAGTTTGAAATTGAAAACAAAGGTTGTCTAAATTATAAGTGCTTCGTTCAAAAACGTAATTTGTAAAGGTGTAATTTAGATTTTCAGAGATTGGTCTGATGAAAAACATAAAAAGGTTTTCATCAAATTGTTCTATTGAAAATCACTAAGCTTTGCAATTCATCGCAATATTATATAACCCACATATATATAAAACCCTTTATAAGATTCTATTGTGTTGAAAAGATTAATTAGTTCTATACTGCTCATTAATCGTATTGTTGTGGTCTACGACGTGTTTAGGAATGATATTCCATTTTCTATTTGATATGAAGAAAAACTTATAAAAACATTCACTGCAACTTATTTAACTCGGATATAAATTAATTACAACATCGCCGAAATGGTCCAATTTATTAGAAGTAAGAATTTCAAAAAATATTGTGCCATAAACACTGAATTGGTACGCTTAATAGAAAGTGTTGATTTCGATGTTATTTTCTAATGTAATTTGTTAAAATGTAGAGAATGAATAAAATATGATTTGATTTATTACTATCTTTATAGATATATTAGTATTTAAGCAATACACTTCGGTTCTCAAAACTATTGTGTTCTTTTTTTATATCCTTGTCCGCTCCCAATGTGAAGCAAATGGTATCCTATTAGGGGCATCTCAGCATAGATTTTTCCACGAGAGTTGTTCGTTAGTTAGTCGCTCAACCTCTCTTTTTTACAAAGAGAGTATTAGAGATAGGGTATAACAGGAATAGTGTTTGGCTTATCACTATCGCTTCAAAACGTTATGTTAAGATTGGAATGATGGGAAGAATGAAAATTTGGTCGCCTGCTGTGGCCCAGTTGGTTAGAGCTTGCTCTACTGATCACGCAGGTCTGGGTTCGATTCCCGGTCAGATCACAGTGAATTTGAGAATTATTCAATTCAAAGTTGTGATCGGAGGCTGGGTGTTTTGATGTCAATTCACATCATTTCCTCTTCTCCCATCCTTCTGATCCTTTAATAACTGGGCGAAGCAATAGCGATTAGCCAACCGCTAGTCCTGTTCTAGCCTTATCTTTCTTTCCCTAACAGTAACAATTAATAGAATTGAGTAACAAACAATTCTCGTAAAAAAAATCTGTTGAGATATCTCTATTAGGAGGCCATATGCCCCACATAAGGAGCGGACATGGAATTTAAAAAATAGTTAATTCAATTTATATTCACTCAGGCTATAATCATTACAATAATATCGTTGTTATCCAACATATCCTTTTTATTAAATTCTTTGGCGAATTTCGTTGCTTGTTGATGATAATTGTACGGATATAGTATGGAGGAAGCATATGGAATGTGATTTGCAAAATATTGCATATGGAGTTCCCGTGAACTTCTTATCTCTGTAGTGATCGCGCCCTTCCGTCTGCAAACGACGGTAAGGGGATGCAATTTACAATTTTTCAAAATCTTTATCGATGAAGGAGACTGGAAGAACCTTGACGCTGGCGCGTCCTGGTGCTTGGAGCTCCATAAATTTGGTATCAAAAAAAAAAAGATATTAAAATGTCAATTTCCATTTGAACCACGACATCTTTTTTATGTCATGAAGTAATTTATTTTCTAGTAAACTATTTTTATATTTTGAAAAATTCTGATTTTACAAAACAAGGTTATACAATGACAGAGAATGAACGATTATGTTATCCGTATATCTTATTTTTTTTTATTAAGTTTTTATGAATCATTTTCCGAATGCTGTTAGTCAGATCAAATAGAGCAGAAATGATGCAACCTCTTATGTGAATATTTTTTCCGGTTGATGTATGCATTGAAGTTTATTTTTTCGACAAGGGTTGATTACATTGAAGAAAATAAATCCAAGTTCAGAATTTTCAAGGAAAATAGCTTTTCAGGCTATTATCATGAGGCGAGTTACCTATGCGTAAAAAATATCACGGTGTATGCCCCCGTGATGTATATTTTTTCGGTTCGTAATCTCGCGTCTGAACCTTCCGAAACCGCATTTGAAATCCTTGCATGCCAGCTGGAGCGAATCCCATGTCTCGTTATCTGCGAGTAGCCCGAAAGCTCTTCGCGGGTTTCCGACCAGCTCCCGAAGCTATTCACCCCCGCCCAACTTTTGCTGGTAGTAGGCGGTAGACCGCTGTTTCGTACAGACGCGTCCCGAACTGAATTGTGCGCCAACTCGATTCTAGCTGGGCAGGATATCGCAAAATCCTTTCACCGCTCGCAGGATTACGCTGTACTTACAAGTGGATATTTAATATGTAAAATGGTACTTTGAAGATCATCGTGTTTTGTGATGTGGAGAAATGACAAAAGTGTGGATTAAATTTTAAAAAAATATCACAAAATATAAAATTTTAAAAACGGATATATATTATATTTAAAACTTTTCTTAACAATAATGAATAAATTAGATTAATTATAATGTTTTTGAACCGACATTATTAAAAATTACATCGCTTTCAAAATGATCAATAATGTCATTTACAAGTAAAAAGATAAAATATGTGTCAATAATTTAGAAAACGTTGTCAAATTTAAAAACAGCGTATATTATTTAATTACAGATTAAAATATTTTGAATTGAATTCTGGTATTTTCTTAAAAAATCATTTCATTCTACTGCGGCTATTTTTGAAATAAATGAATAAGTTTATTATAAATTCGGATTACCTTTTCAGCGTGACCTAAAAATATCATATTAAACATTAATCTGTGTATTTCGGTACTAATATAAAAAAAGAAATAAACTATCTTGTTATGTACTGAAAGCAGTTATATAAAAAAAATGTTGTAAAAAAATCTTTAAGGCTTACGGATCATTGCAGTCTTAGAAGAAAACCCGTACTTTGCGAAAATTTCTGTAAGATATACATTTTTTTATATTCTATCAAATTATTATAATATAAAAAAGGTTTTTTAAATAAAATGGTTTATTTTAAAACTTTTAATATTTAAATGCGTATAATAAATAAACATATTATAAATAACCACAAAATTTAACTGCCGATAGTTGTAGTGGCAAAATGGATTTTATTTTGAAGACTTTTTCTGAATTTAAAAAACAAATAACAATTAGTCAGGCTAGTTTTTTAAAGGAATGTTATATAAAATGAACCATAGTTCTACTTTTACTCCTCTTTTTATTTAAAAAAATCTTGTAGAAACTTAAACCTTAAATACACGTTAATATTACGTCATTTAAGGTATTAAAAATACCAAACGATATTACAAGGTTTTACAGTTCTATAAAACAAAAAAGTAATTTATCAGATTACTTTAATATGTTATATGTTTTTTTTTTATTTAGGTCTTAAACATAAACTTTCTTTAATACTTTAAGAATATTTTTTTTTACTGTATGGGAAATGAATGTTGTAACATTTTAAAAATGAATCTTTGCTGTTACCCTCAACTATAGTGTGCATCGATTACCTATTTCTGTGGCAAACGACAGCTCAAAAAATTTAATAGTATATAATTTATATGTATGTACGACTCATAGTATTTTTCACTTCAATGAAATCACTATTTAGACATAATTTAAAAGATGAAACCAGATATAAATCGATCATATGCTTCATTGTTTTTATTTGGAAAATTCATTAATTTTTGTCTTTTAATATTATATATTATATGCCTACCATTATTTTTTTAAAAGAAGAAGTTTAGTTGCGATGTTTCTGATGAATATTTCAAGACTTCTTGATTTCTATGTAAATTTGTTATACTTTTTTTAGTCCTATAATTCCTTTAGATTATCCCGAGCTTAAATGCTTGAACGACAGAATATATATTAATCTCATCGGTTTTTTCATGTTGGTCCCAATGTGGAGCATATGACTTACTAATGAAGTTATCTCAACAAAAGTTTTTCTACGAGTGTTTGTTACTCAGTTGTTCCACCTTTTTTTCCAAAGAGAGTAGTAGAGATAGAAGGATACGGCTAGGACACAACTAGTGGTTAGCTAATCGCTCTCGCTACGTCCAATTGATTAAGAATCGGAAAAGGTGGGAAGGTAATTAATACATTACAAACACGAACAGAAATCGATAAATTGATAATAAAGCATGCCAACGGTGATGGCTCAGTCAAAAGCTTGTGTCGCTACGGATATAATAAAAAAATACAAAACTGTGTTTAAAGATACATTTCTTAACGTTTTTAAAATACATTGTTTTTTTACCTTACTCACCCGATATACGTTTTGAATATTAATAATAATGGTTATTTCTTTGCTATCACGCTGTTTTAATAAACTTTATTTCATTATTCTGTCGACACATTTTATCGTGTAGGTACAACACATATATATATAATATTTAATAAGCACGCCACCACCAATTTGTGAACATATTTTCCAGTCACAAAGTTATTTAAGTTATATTTGGATTGAGTGTTTGTCTTAATTTAGTTATCATTTAATTAGTTTTTCCCTCCGCTGCCGAGCTGTCATGATGCCAATTAGGTTTATTTCCCATTAAAAATGCCAAATATGCAAACGACCTTTCTTCGGAGAATTTTTCTCTCCATATTTTGTTTGACGTAATTAAAATAAATTATGCAAATTCATCTAACGAAAGAGGAGTTTCGTAGTATATATTTTAAAAAAAGGTTACGAAATTTAAAAAATCAAACTGACGTAAGGCTAAAAGTGTAACTGCCTTTTCGTTATATGTAAATATTTGCCTTAACGCAAAAAGCGTCCCTTTTCTGTAGAAACGTTTTTTTGTACAAACGATAGTTCGATGAAAATCTTTATAACGTTGTCCCATATTCAAATTCAGGTCTTTATTTATTCTTACTAGTTCCTTAGCGTCAACAAATCTTTTCAAGTTAGATAATATTTATTTTGATCGTCGAAACCAAGCCGAATTTTTCCGAAAACATTTCCAATAAAAATATTTATTTTTTTTCAAATTTCAAATAAAATAATATTATTAGCTATTCAAATATCAAATAAAATAACTAACGCAAACTGAACATAATAAGAACTGTGGTTTATTAATTACATTTTATGGCTTTTTTTTATAAATTAAACTACTCTTATTTCTCTTTAAAAAGCGATACTGTAGTAATTAGTATCGGACAAACACTTTATCGGGGGTGTTGGTCAAAATTATGTTTTATACAATTATTAGAAAAGAAAAAATCTTGAAAGAACACTATTTTTATTCTTTTATTGTTGTGGTAGTATAAGGTAATAAGAAGGGTGAGGTTGGATGCATTAGCTATTGCTCATTAAACCTAAGGTCTGAAACCTATTTAATGTTTTGAAAATTATTTTACTTTGTCTTTCGGAACAAAATTTTTCATAACATGTTATAATATAGCTGTATGGTTCAAAGGTTTATTTTTTTCATGGATGAAATCTAAGATCTGTTGGTATTTTCGAAAAGATGGAAAAAGAATTTCTTTGCTTATGAATTCATTTACATAGTAAAATCATAAATGTGTGTGTGTAAAATGCGCACAACAACCAAGGTATATTTATATTAAACTATATAAAACTATAGTATACACACAAGCCGCCTGTGTGGTCGAGTGGTTAACGTCGTTGCCTTCGGTTACAGAGGTCACAGGTTCGAATCCCAGTACGGACAGTTTTATAAATTGATTTTTCAATCGATTTATGAATTTCTGTTCGAAGGCACGGATGTATGTAGTATCTTGAATCCCCCCCCCCCCCTCCCACTCATACTATCATACGAACGGGGCGTATCGAGAGCGATTAGCTAACCACTAGTCCTGTCCTAGACCTATCCTTCAATTCCTACTCATTTTGGAAAACGATAGGTTGAACAACTGAGTAACAAGCAGTTCTCGTAAAAACACTTCTGTTGAGCTTGATTTCAACTAGGGCGTCCAATCCAGGTAGAACCGGAACCGGGTAACCAAACTTTTTGAAATAACCGAAAACCGAGCTATTTTTAACGGATATCTGGTCATTTTAATTCTAAAATAATATTTGATTTTTCATATTATGTATATCTTTTTAAGTTCCGGGTGTACTTATATTTCTCAAAAACCGTTTTAATATTTTATTCAAATATGTTTGTACTTACACTTACTACATTACTTTGGCTCGGTATTCGGTATATAATAATTGAGAAAACATACCCGTAACCGTACCGGGTAACCGACTATTTATAAAAAAAACGGGTTGTGCATTTGGGTGCTTTAATTTGACCAGCTGCGGCCTTGTCGGTTAGAGTTTGCTCTATCGATCACGCAGGTCTGGGTTCGATTTCCGGTAAGATCACAGTGAATTTGAGAATTATTCAATTCAAAGTTGTGATCGAAGACTGGGTGTTTGTGATGTCAATTCACGTTAATTCCTCTCCTCCCATCCGTCTGATCCTTTAATAACTGGGTTTAGTAATAGCGATTAGTTAACTACTAGTCCTGTTCTAGCCTTATCCTTCTATCTCTACTTAGTTGAAAACAATTGAGGTTGAGCAACTGAGTAACAGTTTTCGTAGAAAAAACTAATGTTTAGATACCTCCATTAAGAAGCAATATGCTCTATATTGAGAAACGGGCATAGATAAAAAAAATTACCTAAACAGAAATGGTTTTACCACAACCAATTGTTGGTATCAAGCTCTCTTTGTCGAAAAGGGTAACGATAAAAAATAAAGATTTACATACACTACAATATTACATACAATGCATCTTTTATGTGGCTTATTATCCTGGTGACATAGCGATGTTATAAATCAATATGAAATCTTTGAATACGTCCGAAGTGTTCGTTGAATGGGTTCTGCGTTCAGAAATGCATTACTCCCAGTGGAAATTTCACGCGACAAGGACCTCGAAATCACTTGAAACCATTCACTGGAAATTTTGACCCACTAACTGGAAATTTCAAAGTGATAGGAAACATTTGAACACTCTATTATTACCGATGCGGTTAAATGGCAGCGCTTTGACCAATGACATTGCTCATTGATTGTTCAGAATGCATTTATTGACATTTTTGTAGCCATGTTCGTTCCCAATGTAGAGCATATGTAATCTTATCGACTGTGGAAAAGAAAGAGGACGTAACCCCCATTTTTTTTCAAAACAGGTTTTTTTCGATAATCACAATGTATCAAACTTGATACACGTTCTATCAAAAGAATGCAAGCTGCAAATACCGAATTAGTATCTATAATTTAATTTAGCTTTTGAGTTTGAAAAAGATGACCTTGTAAAAAAATAAAACCAAGAAAAAAGACTGAAATAAAGGGTTTTCCTGGACATCTTCTTTAATTAATATTTGTTTATTTGTTAAAAAATTAAAATTACAGTGCATGACATAACAGCTGACGCCAAATCGCCAAGCACTTGAAAATTATAATAAGACAATATATAAAATAAAAATACACAGTGCATCAAATTCAACATAAAAAATCAAGAAATATAATTTAAAAAAATATCAAACAGTTCACAACTACAATCACTAAAAATGTCCACTTCTATGATGAGGCTAAGATAGGACTAGTGGTATACTAGTCACTCTCGCTACGCCCAGTTATTAAAGGATCAGAAGGGTTAGGGGGAATTTTCAGACATCACAAACACCTATGCCTTCGTAAAAAAATCGCTAACTACTGTCCCATATAACCCGACTAAATTAACAATTACGATTTTTTTTAAATACGCTCATTATTTTTGTTTGTCATTAAAATACTTAAACGTGTATCGTATTCATAGGAACAACCAAGGAAAAAAAGACGTAACCCACCCCACACATTAAAAAGTTTACAGCAGACAGAAACAACCTTTTTTTTGATGATGTTGATCCAAAGGCAAATTATGAAATATACACAATCTTTTATTACATGGAGACTGATAAAATAGTTTTTAATTGACTTTATCTGATATTCTTTCCTTCTTTTTATAAACTTAATAGATCAGTTTAGATACTAATTCAGCATTTTCAGCATACCTCCTTTTGATAGAATGTGTAACAAGTTGTATACATTGTGATTATCGAAAAAAACTGTTTTTTTTTTTTAAATGTAGGTTACATCATTTTTCGTTTCCACAAATCGATTATGCATAGTTCGAAAACACATCTGACTATATCACATTACAAAAATATAGCTATTTAATATTTTAGTTTTGATTCTAATAATTTAAAAGTAAACCAAATTATAACGCATTTTTAAAAATAAAGTTTTGTACGTAAAATAAAAATCCAATTGAAATTGAAATTCCCTTTTGCAAAATGTTTTCATATACACTATTGAATTTTTTATCCATCGCTCACTCAACACTTCATAGAGAAATTTAAATAACTTGATTGCAGTTTACTAATTTAAATAATGTTTTGACAAACGTTTTGTAAATCCTTTTAAACTATAGCAGGTGATTGATGTACTTAACTCTTTTTTTGTTCAATCTCGTTACGTTAGTATTATTGTAAAAACTTTTTCAAAATAATATTTTATGCAGCAGTCAACATTATTCAACGTTCTTGGTTGTAGAGCCCATTCGTTTGAAATCTAATTTGAACATCTATCAATTTACGGATGTGTGCTTAAAATCCTGTCTGTAACATTTAATCCAAAACATAAAACAAATTAATTATTATTCGCTAACTTATTGTTTTTTCTTAGTCCTACCTTTCCATCTAAACGCCGTTCAAGACTGAAAATTTAAGGACAAAGAAACAACTGGTTTCCGTAACAAAAGTTTGTGTTGAGATACATCATCAAGAGTCTATTTGCTTCACATTAGAAATGAACATGGATTTAATTTTTTTAATAGTTAATTAAATTTTAAATAAATAATACTTTTGTCTAGGCCCTGACATAAGTCCATCAATGAATCACAGTAGCTCAGTGGTAAACGATCAAAAGAGCCCTGAATTCTATACAAATATTTAGCATTACAGTATTATAATGCTGTAACGGCAGCCAATGCGCCAAATATTTTGAAAAAAAAGAAAAATCGTACAAGATAAGCTCGATGAGAATTATGTGTAAGTTACTCGAGATCAATTCAGAGAGATTCGAAATTACTAACACTCATTTCTTAGATTTAATTTTGACATTGACCTTACCGGAAATTGAACCCAGACCCGGTTGGTTAGTAGAAAAAAGCTCTTACTAACTATTAATAAAAACACAATATTTTTTTGTACTTTATTCCACTCTATTTAAAAAGTCAGGACCGTTTTCGCTCATTGCGAGCATTATCAACTGAACTGAGCTCGTAATAAACGAAACTGGTCCTGACCTTTTAAGTAAAGTGGAGTAAAGTACAAAGGAATATTGTTTTTTTTATTTATATAATGCCTTTCCACCAAGTATTGACAGTGAACACCCTAAAAGTGATCTTATTATCTAGATCACAGTGTGTGACAATTTATGTTCACTTTCTGTCAATGTTTATTTATATAATTTTACTGTTAATGGTTTTATAATTGTTTTTTTATTTAAATGGTATTACAGACAATGCCAATGCGTCAAATACTTAAGTTGAAAGATAATACGAGAAAAGGTCGATGGAAATTGGTACATCACAAACACCCATGTCTTAAGTCTCAAACTTAAATTGAAAAATCTAAATTTTGGCATTGATTTTACTGAGAATCAAACCCAGACCCACATGATCGGTAGAGCAAGTTCTAACCAACTAGACCACAGCGGGCGACAATATATGTATCAATAACTAATTCTGACACCATTTATGTTTATGCTATATTTTTTAATGACGATATTACTATAAACTGTTTAAAATTAAACACTTCAATGAAAAAAAAATCATTATTTTACTAATTTGCCTTTTGGAATTTTGTTGTACATGTAAAGGTTCTTGCATTTTTTTTTCAATTACCTTCTGATAAAAAATCAATAATATGTTTTGAATAAAATGACACTCAGACGTCATTGAAATGGAAAAATACACTCTTTTTTCTTTTTGGTGTTTTTCTATACTTTTTGTATCCGTTACGATCTCTAATTCAATTTCCCTTTACGAAATGTTTGCACAAAAAAATGCCTTTTACCACATATAAAAGGAAATAGAAGACAAAAACTATTTAATAAAACGGTTTTTGGTCACAGCGTTATGTATATTTTATTCGTTTGTTTACAACATAAGACTTTCCAATTGGGGTTAAGTGAAATATGATAAAATTTTATACAAAATTACGTGTGTCCAAAGCTTATTTTGACGATATTACTTTTATATAAATTCTAATAACAAACACTCTCAAAGTAAACTTTCGTTTCAGAATACCCTTTTGACTGATAAAATAACTTTATCAAAATGATTTCAACAAATTTTGGGGTGGGAAAAAATTGGCGAAATAGTTAAAAAGAGAACAAAGAAGGGATGGAAAGTTTTGCCATAGTAATTTGAGTTTGATACTTTGAGCTACTTAGATAAAAAAATAACTTTGCGCGTACCTGTTTGGTGAAAGAGATACAGGCATCTAATCTCTATTTCTCTAGTTTAATATGGTATCTCTTATTTTGTTTATGAGTATATTTTGGCTTATATAAATGTTGATTTTAGACAAAGTTATTTTGCTCCCGCTATGACTAAAACACTAAGAAGTTAATTAAACTATACAAAATTTATAGGCTGGTGGCATAATTTTTTTTTTTTCAAAACAAAATATAAAAATGAAGACTATTGTATTAAAAAAATCAAACACTAATGTGTATTAACGGATTGGTTTCATTCATGCCAAGCATTTTTTCAACCATATTTGCTCCCTAGCCGGAGCATATTAGCCACTACGTGTTTTTTTCCCAGATTCTCTGTCTTCCTCCAATCTTCTGGCTTCCTCCCATGAAAGCACAGCGTCTCGTAGCTCTGCCGAGTACATCCTATAGATCAGGGGTAGCCAAAGCATAGACCGATTCATTTTAAAGAGTAGAATATTGTGATTCATATGAGTTCGTCAAATGTGCTGAGTAAACATTTCACCACGTGAAATTTTTGTTTTCGACAAAACATTTAGTGTTGGTAGATGCCGAATTTGTTTCTAGAATGAATTTCAAAAAAACGAATCTTCTATAGAATGAAAACAAATTTTCTACTGAAATATCAACACAACCTGAAGGATTTTCAGTTATTTAATTTTGCATCCATAGATATAAATATTTCTTTTAAGATAACCTTTTTTAATAAAAAAAATATATTTGGCATTACAGCTAATGTCAATGCGCCAAATATTTTATAGTTGAAAAATCATACGAAAAAACTTTGATGTGATTTTTTTGTAAGCCATTTGAGATCAACTCGAGGTATATTGACATCACAAACACCCATGTCTTACCTTACCGGGAATCGAGCCCAGACACACCTGATCGCTACACAAAGCTCTAACCAACTAGATCACAGCGGGCGATAAAACCTTTGATTCTAGCCCCATCAATTAGACACTAGAAAGTCAAAAGGACGTACATAACCACTCTGAATAAATTTTACAAAAGGCAAAAAAGACGTTTTTGGATAATTTTGTATCAAAGTCTATGTATTTAATTGACACAGCTTTGAAGCGCACAAATACTAATAAACTGGCATTTGTTTACTTTATCTTATATAATTGAATAAGTTTTTCAAGAAAAAGCATTGTAAAAATTCTTTTTCTTTGTCGCAATTTTTACAGGCCCTTCCTTTTTCAAGCATAAAGGCTAAATTTACATACTGATTCGGCATTTGCAGCTTACATTATTATGATAGAACATTTTTTAATTTGTAAAAAATGTGAATATCGAAAACAAGCTGTTTTGAAATAACTGTGGGCTGTGAAAAATAAATATATTCGATATGAATCTTCAATTGTTATAAATAATAGCTTATTTTAAATACATTTATCTTGGTATGATAGTTATTCAATCCAAAATATTTACCAGTAAGGTTGTGTATGTTAACAAAAACGTGTCAAATTCTTTTGTAGCATTCAAATACTGAATAAATGAGATTAAAAGAATTTTCTTTTTTTCCTTTACAAGGGTGTGTAAATTTATCGATGTAAAAAATCTAGTGAAAAGATTTTGGCCTTTTTTTATTTAGTAAGCAGAATTTAAGTAGTATGTTTTTCGTGAAAGAAGATTACACGAAAAACATCTCAAAATGGCGTCTGACTAAAATACCTTGAGTCATATATTAAGCGCTTAAAAGCGTACCGGATATGAGATACGATCAAAAGTTCTCGAATATTCTGCGCCGGATTTTATCTAAGGGTATTTTCTCCGAGCAGAATTTCTTTATTTACCCTTATCATGAAAACAAAACAGGCTTAGGTCTTCGGCTGTTAATTGGTGAGACCCACAATTCCATTTATTTTAATTGGGAAAAACTTTTCTTTATCCACGAACTTAAACAAATAAAAATATCCATTAATATTTTGAAAAACTCTTCCTGGAATTGCTAAATTAATACTCTAGCTGTTGGTTGCTGGGGTGAAATTGCATTTTTTTCAATAGTAAAATCTCACGCTTGGACGTTTGAAAAGCCTTGCGGTAAAACTTATACAGAGACCTCGAAGGGTATTTGGCTCAATCTGTAAATATTTATGAATCCTTATATTTTTTCATCTTTGAAATCGGTTAAATATTAATTAAATATGAATTATATATTATCAACTTTTAATACGATTTGTTGGTATATTGAGTGTGTTTTTTTATAAATTACTAGCTGGTACCCGTCAAGCGTTGCAATGCCACTCAAAGAAAGGAAGTGTTTGTGTTTTAATTGTGCTTATCGAAGTCCATGATTTCTTTTTGTCTGTTTGACGTTTGACGTTTGCTGCCGATTATCTATGGAACGACACATGCGCACTTACTGTAAGTTAATTTTAATATGCCTATAACCTTCCCTAAAGTGCAAGCAAAAAGTTTGTCGAAGTTTTATTGCAATCGGATCAGCGGTTTGGCAGCCCATAGAGTACGAACAAACAAACATTCATTTTTATATATTAGATATACATTCACTTGTTTCACCAATTACCACTCGTTTTAAATACCCACGTTAGTATTATACTCTATTATTGCCTAAAATTTAAGTCTCTGTATAAGTTAAATTGAATAAATAGCATCCTGTATCATTCCACATCGTTGAAAAAGTTGTACGCTTTACATATAATATAATATGTATACTTGTGTTTCATAACGATAACTTTCTCTGCTTCAAGCCATGTAATAAATTCAGTTAAATTACCCGTACTTTTTTTGACGCAAATTCTAAACTTCGTGCCTTTAATATTTGGCTCGTTTGGATGAAGAATTTCATGATTTCTGTATCAAGTATCTAACATAATCTAATTAAACTTATTCTATATAAGACACTGAGTGTATTGATTAATTTTGTTTTTAAGTGTGCTTTTTTTATTTTTTGATATGATACGCTATCCAATGGCTAATTTATGAATTAAAACACGTCAAGCTAATGCTCCAAAGGCAAGGTTTTACTTTTTGCTTAATTCGAGGAACAAACTTACTCTTAAAAGCAAGCTGCTTCTCTATCCAACAATTACTCGACCAATCCTAGTGTCCGCTACTCCAATTTAGGCTTATGCTCACCACAAACTTATGAAGGCTCTCCATATTGTTAAAAATAAATCACTGAGACAGATATGTACCTCCCGTTGTACGTGCGTAAATTTCTGTTTCATGGAGACTTGAAAATACAAACTATCTGCGATTTCGTTCGTGAAATATCTCAAAAGTTTTACAGCGAGGTATATG
The DNA here is from genome assembly GCA_031772345.1 of Himalopsyche anomala. Lineage (NCBI taxonomy): Eukaryota > Metazoa > Arthropoda > Insecta > Trichoptera > Rhyacophilidae > Himalopsyche > Himalopsyche anomala. The sequence continues at coordinate 9,489,669 of CM062833.1, read as the reverse complement.
GTGTCCCCGTAAAACGGCTTTACTGAGAATTTATCACATCTGTAGTGATCACGCCCGTTCATCGGCAACGAAGTTAAGGGAATACAAACTACAAAAACATGTCTCTTTTCAGAAGTTGCGTTAAGAAGAATATCCTTAGAAAGGTTCGCGTAGTTAGCTAATCGCCTTTTTTATGACTGAGTAGGCAGGAAAAAAATCAACTACATCAAAAAATAGTTTTTATTAAAATATCCGTTCCAGAAATGAACCTATTGTTGGCGTCATGAAATATAAAAAAAAGCAATAACTTCTGACCATTTGTTAAATACTGTTTTTTTTTTCAATATATAAACTAGTTTTTATTCGCAAAACCATCTTTGTTATACAGTGTGTAAATATAAATTTCCATCAACTGCATATTTCAAAAATATGGCTTCCGACAACCTTTCCTGTTTTGCTATTTGTTTTTGCTTTTTTTTAAGATTAAGAGTTTGACGAAACCTGTATAAAGTTATATCAAGTAAAAAAACTAAGACCTGTACAACGTTTAGAAAATAATGGTAGTGGATTATTAAAAAAAAATTAGATTACGGCATAATATTATATCAAGGAGTTTTCAATAAGGTAAAATTGTATACTGCGTATCTTTGCTTAGTGTTATCTTATATTCTTTACTTGATTAAAATTACGTACTTAAAAATTCTTTATCAATGTTTTAATGCAGAAATTTTATTAAAAGAGAATCTGTTTTGGACAAATAACAAAACTTTTTCTCTCCCACAGTGGTGGGTATGGATTATCAAGAAAATAGCTTCTCGAAAAAGCTTGAATTCATAATAAAAGTTTGGCATAAATCTTTTTGCTGTACATAAGCTCCAAAGCCAAAACTTTTAAGCTTGTTTTTATTCGTAAAGCTCGTAAATAAAGCTCGAAACTATTTTTGTTTATGGTGTTTGATCAGTACTTCGATAAAGGCCGTTGGAAATAATTAAAGGAAATTTAATTAGAGCGATTTGCATAAAGCTTACTACGTGACTGATATACATCTTACTAAGATATCTTTTGCAGTTATTGTTCTGAAGCTCTATTTTTATATCATTTACTGATTCTTTTAGATTTATTTTCAGAAAAAAAATATTCTTTAATAGTCTAATATAACTAAGCAGTCTAAAATATGTAATTCAATAATTACATTTAATAAAACTAGTATTTTACTTGACAAAAGTAAACATTTATTTTCGCCCCAAAGTAAATTTATAAACTGTATTGCATATAAAACTTATTTAATATTTTGTTTCGTATATATAATAATTTAAAAAAAATACTGTCATTAGGCTTTGCTATTATGAAACTACGGATCATTACAAAAGAAGTATACTACATATATTGAATTTCAATTCAATTCAACACATATATTTTGATACGCTTTGTGTAATTTTTAATGGTTACAATGGACTCGATAAAAATTGAAGTAAACAAACAACCAAGAAGTGTACACATAAAATCTTAAATTTTTTCTACGATGAAAAATCAAACATCTTTCTTATTAACTCGCGTAGTTATATAACTTTGGCAAATACCAAAGCTAACTGACCCATAAAACTAAAATTAGTATTAATAAAAACACAATAATCCTTTGTACTTCATTCCACTTTATTTAATATGTCAGGACCGGTTTCGCTCATTACGAGCATCGTCAACTGATAAGAAATATAATTTAACAGTGCTATTTATATAAAAATGAACAGTTATAAACAACAATTGGCATTGAAAAGAAAATACCAATTACATTAAAAGTGATTCTAAAATAGCACAAAATTAAAATGTTTAACACATCTAACATATAATTAAAAAGTCATCTCAGATTAATAAATTAATTTTTGTATAAATAGCACTGTTAAATTATATTTCTTATCAGTTGACGATGCTCGTAATGAGCGAAACCGGTCCTGACATATTAAATAAAGTGGAATGAAGTACAAAGGATTATTGTGTTTTTACTAATAAAATGCCTTTCCACCAAGTATTGACAGTGAACACCCTAAAAGTGATAAATTAGTATGATATTTTCATGATTTGTATCTATGAAATAATATTATTGTTCAAATCATCAATAATATTATAACAGCAAGCAATGATAACTTAAATATTGTTATTTTGATTCTTTTGACAACTTAAAATGTTTAGTTTTTATACATCTGCAAAGCTGAAAATATGAATTTTAATTATATTTTTTAATATTCTACATATGTATTAGTTATATTATTTTTAATTTTTATAATAATTATGTAAAATTCGAGTAATGAGCCAAAATATCTTAAAACGTATAGTTTATTGATTGGAAAAAAATCATAATTATGTCTTTGTTAGTTCTAAAGAGTGAAAAAATGGTCAAAATTCAAGGTGTAGTCTTAAAAAACGGCAATCCATTTTTTAAGTGTTGCATTTTTATTAGGTAATTATTATTCATAAACAAATTGAATTCTTCTTGTATGTTTTCATAAATTTGTAATTTGATACATATGTATAATATGTATGTGACTTTTTAATATCTTCAGATAAAAGGTTTATTTTTAACTTTACAAAAGTAAAAAGCCACTATATTTATTTTAAAAACCATCTGTTATATCACCAAAATGAAAATAAAAATTGATTAAATGTAAATAATATTACAAATCATATTTTGCTTATTATTGTGAACGACAGATGAAAAAATTCGAAATATTGACAAAAGATTGCCAATAACATCACGATGTTTTCGTAGAAAACTAATTTCAACTTCTTATTTACTTCAAAAACAAGTACGATTCCCTTGGCAATTCAACACCAGAAATCGTCAGAGAGTGATTTTATTGCATCTTGTATTAATGTCAATGTATATTAATTATGATTTAATTAAAATCACGCTTCAGCGAACAAACAAAGCAAAAACACGTATATATAAATGTAATTAAATATCAAATATTATTCGTTAACGTTTCATTGGTTTTAACCATTTCTTCGTCTATATTTGACGAAATCTCATTAATAGGAAAACTTACCGTGAATAGTATAATTATATATTAAGCTCGTTCTAGGATGTTTTGTCTATATGTATGCAGTGGAAAATAATTCAACTAAATATTATATAAAAATGGCGCTCAGTAATGACTAGTGACATTAGCGTTGTTTCAATCGGTTTAAAACATAATGTTATAATATGTTTTCACTTCTTTGTTTATAAAAAAATCGAATGTATGTTATTATTTTATCCGTGGTACTTTTTTAAAAATATTTTTTTGGTTTTGTAAATAAGAATATGATCGCGTTAAAAAGAAAGAAAGGAATAAAAAAATGCCTGAATTGTACGTGTGATTTAACCTTTAAATTAGAATTACATAAATAAATAAAAACCGGCACTTAATGTAATCACATTTAATCGTTATTTTGGCTACTAACGTTCATTAGGTGTTATGAAAATAAGAAAATTTCGTCGAATAAACTTTTTATGAAACATTTTTTAATAATTAAACGAGAACTCGCTGTAAGGCAATTGATATACTATTTTTTTTGTAGTGGCATGGAAAGAAATACAATGATATTATAATACAGGACTTATACTGTGATTTCCCTTATAGTACCTTATAGTACCCGAATACCTTCGAGCACTAGCATATAAATCATTAAAAAAACCAAATCAAATACTTTTTTTATACGGTTTTTTAAACTTAACCTAACAATTCGACTTTAATAAGAACATCACTAAAATTGAAATTGAATTTATCACTTCAATTTCATGCATAAAATGTATTTCTTAAAAGTTCATTTTTTATTGAATGAAAATTTTAATAATACCAATGAAGTTCGCGCAATATTTCTTGAAAAACTATTATAAAAATTTGTGAAATAACAAAGAAGCTTCTCGCTTACCTGTAAAGAAGAAATATAAGGTTCCCGGAGAGCTCTTCCAATTCAATAGATTTATTGAAAGCTTTATTCTACCTGGAAATGGTATTATACCTGGAAATAGTGTGTAATTGGACTTGCCGTAGTTCGTTAATTGGGTTAAGGTAGATACAAACCTTTGCCAATAATTGTCTATGTGAGAGGTCACATTTTCTTCCATCCCTATAATCGATACCTTATTCTGAAGTCACACTGAATTTTTGAGGGATTAAAAGTTCATTTTATGGTGATAATGGATTTGTTTTCAAATCATAAAAAATATCAAGATAGAAATAGAAATCAAAATTATTGCTGTTATCAAAAATCTTGTACATTTATATATTTTTGAAAATGAATAAATAAAAAAATATTTTGCATTGTTATAAAACTGTAAAAAACATTTTTTACACGTCCGCAAAATATATTTATTATATTTATGCAGAAATAATAATAATATATTATTCTATAATATTATTTTTTCTGAACGCTTAAAAAACTAAGGAAGGGAGAGATGACAACATTCTAACAAAGACAAAAATAAGATCACACGCTTTTCGTATTTATTTTCTTCAATTACAGTTTAAGTAATACAATTTTTAACAAGCCAAATCACAACAATTTTAAATATTATCCACCAGTATGATTATTCTAGAGTGTCCTTACCACGACCACGAATTTATAATATTATGCAATATTCAATGCAAAATAAAGTATATTTATTTTATATAAAACATTTTTGGAACATTCAATCAAGGTAAGATTTAAACGTTTTAATAAAAAAACCCGAATTTATTTTCACTCGTTATTTTTCTTTAAAAATTCCTGGAACGTTTTTCATAAAATATTTTTTTATTTTTTTTTGGGTTGTTTGTTTTTTTTCGACTCTTTTGTCTGTTAATTACTTTAATGCACCTTTTTTGTATCGATATATTTTTTATTTAAATTTTAAAACAAGTCGTACACTTTTATGACGTATTTAGTGTGACCAAAAAAGCAATTTTCATATCTTCTTTTTAGCTTCTATATATAAAATCAATTTATTAATAAAATTTAATCACTTTCATATATGTTAAATATATGACCTAGACCCTAGTTCCATAGAACGATCTCCTATCAAAACTATAATTGGTGTTTCTTGTATATCTTCCACCACCTGCTACTGATTTTATTAAAATTATAAAAATGTATCCTATATCATACGTAATTTCTCCACCTGTGTTTGGGCCCATAGCCCTTTTTTAGTGTCATGTTTTCCGTGGCTTTCACACCTGATTTGTAATATTAAAGTATACATTTTAAAAGAAATTTTTGGATTTCCCAAAATTTTTTGGAGCTTTTTTTTAGCTCTTCCAAAGATTTTGAATCCAAAATCCCGGGAATTTACGAATTTCCCAAAATAAAGGGACGAGGGACCTTTTTTATTTTGGCTCTTCTCAGACATTCCAATTTAAAATTTAAAAAAAATATATTTTGTCGTTGCCCGATTTTCAAAACCTGCGAGTTTATTGATATTTATTTACCCGTGACATTCCAAAACTATATCGTGGCTCCCGTATTTTTTTTTTACTCTGTGGCCCCCGGTTGAGAAACCATGTCCTATATTACAACAACGTTCAGCATTTATACAAGCAATCAAACAGAACTACGACACAAGCATAACTTTATTTATATTCTTTTTATTATAGGGTCGTCGATTTTCAAAGGTTGGCTATTTTATAATGTGTATTTCTATTAATTTTACTGCACAAAGAAAATTTTATGGCATTGGTGATCTATTACCTCCTGGTATAACAATAATGTAAACATTTTATTGGTTCAATTTTGCCCGTAACTTTCTTATCTTGAACTAAGGAATTCTAATACTTGACATTATCAGAAGTCTTACATTAATTACAACCAACTGCCAAAATGTGAATAAATACGGTTTCTTCCAATCACACAATCAAGGGTGTGGTACAAGTTAGGGGTGTGATATATTTAGTCATAACACTATAATTTTAATATTTACAGCGTTTTGTAAGTATTAAAATTGTTTTAACCGGATGGGTGCCATAAACGCGTTTACGTGGTAAATGATTCCGTACCCTCAGGGCCGCCCATAGAAATTGAGCGATCGACTATACTAAATTTGAATTATTTTTATTCTGTACCCTTCCATAACTTCTGTATGATTATTTTAAGAAAAATTAAATATTAAATACTTAAGTGGCAAATTAAAAATATGACCAATATTTTATTGATTTTAAAAAGAGTTCCATCGTACAATCAAAATGCGTCTCTATACAGAGTTGCTCAATGCATCACTGATTGTAGAATATAAGATATTTTGGGTATACCACAATATTCTTCAAAATAAAACTTACGTAAGGAATTTTGTTTTCATATATAATTTAGTATATTTATTTTTTTATATTTTGTAGCAACCCTAACGTTTTCTCAAAAGTTAAGCATACTGTATTTATTTGGTCTTTATGATATACTTTCAATGTAATTTCTAAAACATATATATATATTATTTTTCGGTTTTAATTTAAACTTAAACTCTCAGCATTTTTAGGGTTAATACGCATAATATTTTATCTACTGCATATATTAATCCTTACGCTTCAGGAAAGGAAGACCATCTGTCACATTCAATTTCTTAAAAGGTCACGCATGCTGAAAAATGTCTTCATCGAAGCATATTTTCATACAAGGAAGTGAAATGTTTGGTAAAATACCTCTATACGCATAGAATGAGGTACCATTACTAAAATAAAATAGTTGAAATAAATATACATCTTTTCATATTATATTCATTTTTATTGAAAAATCCGTACTTTTATTAATGGATTTTATCACAAACTAAAACTTAACTGCACGAGTTTTTATGTTGATTTTTTAGATTATATAACTTTGTTGTTACAAATCTTCGACCAACTTTACCACAGAGAGTAAATAATATATTGTTTAAATTAATTAATATAAAGCTTTTGAATTAATCTAGATTAAAGCTTTACGTGCTATTCTGACTCAATGACGGTGGTAAATCAAATAAGCTTGGCTAGCGAAATTAATATCGAATCTTTTTCACCTGAAATGAAATATAATAAAACGTTTAAGTCCAATAAGGCGAATGCATTCCATGTATCGCACCTGGAAAAGAGAAAAATAAAAATAAAACCACGGTAAACCCCGTTTATTACAGTTGCAGACCGTCAAAGCACGTAGCTTCGCCAATTCTACGAATGAGCTGCCACCTCGTTTAACTCGATGTGCTGGCACTAAAAAGGCGCATTTAAAATAATAGCCATTTATTTAGCGATTTGCTCTCCTGTATTCACAATATCGTTTTATACCATAATGTCTATAATACTTCAATAATTTAGAAACTCGTAGATAGGTTATTACAAATGTAATACAAATTTAATATTATACATTAATTACACAGATATAGTTCAATCAAATGTTCACAAACTTAAAAATAATCACGCTTACATTCATAGTTTTTCTAGCCCCTCATGTTGGCGTCTGAGATTTCACATAACCTCAAACATTTTAATATCTTGTTGTGAGTCTCGTTTTCTTTTCTACGTCATACAGTAATTTCTACTCTGTATAGCGCTCGTCAGTAAATTTGTACACTTATTTTTTAATTCATGATTACTCAAAGTAAAATATTACTCTCAGCTAAAAAATGGTAGTTGATGTATACATTTACGAGATTTCACGCATTAATTGTAACACATACGTATAATAAAATAAGGTTTCTCCAAATCCACGAAAAATAATTACGAAGTAAAAAAAAGCAAAACGCATTTCCAAATTACGGAATATATTATGATTTTTAAGAAATTTTATCTGCGTTGTATACCATCTTAACCACTTAAATACCAAGCGGACACAGGTGTCCAAAACATATGCAAGCGAACACGGATGTCCAAGACATTTAAAAAATCAAAAACTTGGTATTCTAATAGAATATAAGCAATATTTTGATGACTATGTGTAGTGCCATCTATACTCAATATAGGTTTTTAAACTGTATATTAGGCAAAATTATTTTTCTCAAAAATACGCAGTATCTCTAGGACATTGAAATGATTTATTTAATTGAAATTGTATTTGAATGTTTCATTTAAATTATGTTAAATTTTAAATAAATGTACTATAAAATGAACTGCACAAAATAACTGTTGAATATTTTATAATCATATAAGACATTTCTCTATCCACCTAATATAATTTTTCATTGGAGTATGGTTCTGAAAACGGAGTGCAGCAAGAGTGATTAGTTAGGTATATAGAAACGCTGTAATAAAATTTAAAAAATCATTTTCGATAAATGTTAACTTATCCATTTTTCTATCAGGCAATCCATTTTTTTCTTTCCGCCTTCTCTTTTCACTAGAAAGTGTATTTTGAATGAATTACTTAACATTCATTATTCACGCACAGGGTGTAAAACGGATATTATAAAGTCAAGCAATTTAATATGTGTCGAGCAACAAAGACGAATTTCAACAGAAGAATAATATGTCGGGAGAGATCGATATCTGACACGCGACATTATTTTTCTTCTTGGTGTTTATATTCACAATCTCTTCACGTTTTTTGAACCACCGCGATAGTCGGCAGTTCGCTGTATTTTTTCTTTCGATAGATATGCCACTTATTCGTAAAAAAACGTTGAATCAATTGTCGTTTTTCGTAGATTATTTGCACTTAATAAATTGTGTGATAACAATGTGTGGGTAGTAAGAAATACAAAATCATATAACTAAGTCTGCTTTTTTATAACCACGTACATTTTACTGTTATTCCACTGATATAAGCTGTTTGACCAACATTATTATGACAATGATATTACTGAGTATTATTATACGAGGTCTATATGGATAACAGAAAAGAGAAGGGCGTAAATAAGGGTTTATTACTGATATATTAAATTATTTCTTTTGATATAAAAAAAATATTTTTGGTAGTTTATAAAAATCATTTTTGCAACATTTTGGGTTGAATAAAATAATAATAATATCATATTCCTAATCATCTGGTACTGTTTCTAATCCACGGTTCCTCAACCGAGGGCCACGTGGTCTCTAGCAAAAAGTAAAAAAATAAATAAATGCCATTAAAAATCAACTCTACATTGAGTTTTAGGGGAGCCACAGCACAATTTTAGGGAGCCACTGACAAATGACGAGAGAGGTAAATTAAATTGAAATTCCAGGAAGAACTTAAAAAAAGTCAGTAAATTTCTGGGTAAAAAATATTTTAAAATGAATTGAGCTGTCAATAATGGCGGAAAAACAATATTGAAAATTAATAAAAAATACAACTTTATGTAAAGAATGTTCCGATTATCTCATCGCTTCTTACTTTAAAAGATAGCTAACCATATAATACGTAAACCAAAAGTACAAGACTATAGATTTTAGCATATGTCGTTTATATTATATCAAATCAAAGGCTTTAAGAGACAATGACAAAACAACATAAAATTATTTATTTATTTCTAGACTTATTTATAGGTACTATATTTTTTTAATAAAACATTATTACTTTTAAGGCAAACGTTGGATCTCTCAATTGTATTTTTTGCCGTTAAATATTATGTCCAATATATAAAATTACTAAGAAAAAAACTATTTCTGCGTTTTTCTTAGAAACATTTTTTTGTTGTTTCGTCTATGTCGCCCTAAGCCCCAAAATATTTTACGATGGCATACCTACTAGTGGTAAGTCTTACGCTTCTCGTTAAGCAGATGAAGGACGTAAGTCACAAAACGTTCGATATCAAACTTTGCCCTTTTCAATTACTTATTTTAATTCATTATAATGAGCATTTCGATTAAAGTTCATTTTTAGTAACTGAAATTTTCATTGCATTCTTATCGCGTATTTACTATCATTAAATATCTCGAATATTCGATAATTAATTATATTTTTATTAAATTAAAGTAAAAAATTAAAGTTCACGCAGATTACAAAGTGCTACAAAAGGCATTCTTGAAGTTAAGCGACAATGAAAGGTATGTTTCTCAGACAAATTCATCAACAATCACCATTTCCTAGCGTGTTCTTGCAAAAAATAATAAAAGATTTTCCCCTTTTAATCTTGTTGAAGAAAAATAAGTTGCTTATCAATCAATGTAAATCTTTTTTTATACCGCATTGAGTGCATTCATGTCACGTGACTGTCAGTGATTGATTAACGAAGGACTGCGTTCAGCTAAACGGGATGCGTTCGCAAAGTAACGGACTAACGGAAGTAGCGAATTAAGACCGACGACGAAGCGACGTTCATCCTTAACTTACTCCAGCTACGGTGAGAAGTGATACTGGTAGCTATTAATAAACCGGAATATACACTACAACTTGTAAACTATTCACTCGTGATATGAGTGTTCTCGTATATTTGCAAAGTAGACGGCTGTTATGGTCAGACAGTTAGTTAGAGTGAATTAAATCATTCTAACCGACTTGGTATGTAGGACGAACTTTGTGCTTAATATATTTGCACTGAATACAATGTATATTAAATCTCTTTTGAATGATGGCCAACGAGAAGGAACTTAGTTACTGCATATTAAATATATGAATAGCTGCTCTTTCTATATGAGGCTCTTTCTATATAAAGTCTTCACAACTAAATACATTTTGTTTTTCTTCGACTATCAAGTGCATGTTTGTTTTCCTATTTTAGTGTCTAAATCCGTGATGCGTTTTAGTATGAATGACGTCATATAATCGAAGAAATACTGTATTTTAATGAGAAGGATAGTTACTGCACATTAAATATAAAAAAAAGTTGCTCTTTCTATATGAGTCTCTTTCTGAATAAAGTCTTCACAAATAAATACATAATGCATTTCTTCGACTATCAAGTGCATGTGTGTTTTTCTATTTTGATTTTTGAATCCGTGGTGCATCTTAGTATGAATAACGTCATATAATCGAAGAAAATATACAGTATATTATATAAGCCCTTGAGAGATAATGTAAGCCGTGTGCTATTTATTATTTTTTAAGTTAGAAGCGTAATAATATTCTACACGGCTTAAAGTATCGTAACAATTAGTGACCTTAGTAAATACATACTGCCAACGTCCATCAAAACACCAAGTAAAGACGCGATTGTACTTACAATTCCGATAGAAAAGTTTTACCATTTTACTTCGTGGCTAACTTCACTTCTAGAGGGCTCATATAATACAAAAAATAACGTAACAATTTAAGTAAAGCTGTAAAATAAAACATAAAATTTGTGTAAATTTTTGATCAAGTTACTATGATGCATTCGTTTTTGTTTCATATGTAAAAGTTGATAGAATAATATCAATTATAATGGTTCAAATATATTTCAAATATTTTGACGTAAAGATGGCACAGAGATGACAGATCTTACGAGTCCCAATACGAACAGCATTTTTTCAATCAATTTATCGACTTCTGTTCAATGACATGGATGTTTGTGATGTCTAAAAAATTCCCCCTCACCCTCCTATTCTAAAATAACGGGGCCAAGCGAGAGTGATTACATAATTACTATAACAGTTCTGCCATAGCCCTATCATTTTATCTCTACTTTCTTTGAAGATGAGAGCTTCAAAAACTCACTGAGTAACAAACAGTTCTCGTAGATTATTTTTTTTGTTGAAGTACCTCCATTAAGATGCCATATAATTCGGATATTAAAGTAAACATGGATAGAAAAAAGATTGTTTCAACCTTAAAATTATTTGATTCTATAAACTAGGCGAAGATTGATGAGTTCACTTTATGCCAATTTCTTGTCAATATTATCATCTTAAAACCCAACAACAAAAAATTTTGAAGACTTATATTTTTACTTTTTATCGAGTTCTTGTATAAAACCTTACATAAAAGACTGGATAAAATTTATTTTAAATATTAGTTACATTCTAGGAATAGTTTGAAATATTATTTTTCAAAATACAATATTAAGCTGCTAATTTAGAAATTAAAAATAGCTTAAAAATGGTCTCTAGTCAATATTTGAAAATAAAAGTTTTTTCTGTAAAGACATTTTCTTTTAGCTTAAAAAAGTTGTAAAAGAAGCTTTGAGTACTCATTTGGAAAAATTAAAAAGATGGTATAAAGAAAACCGCGTCTTTAATATTTCATTTTCGCCCACATTGCTTTGTAACCTATATTGATTTTTAGTCAATATTGTTCTCGAAGCCATATTTTAAATATCAAACATTGTCTGGAAATTTTCAACCTACCTGTAAATTAAACGATTGTTCAAGTAACGCATAACTTATTCAACAGTCAGGTCAATTTATTCATTTTCCAATTACTTACGGGCCACAAAGGTTAATGTTTTGCGGTTGATTATTATGTAATCTCTCCCAAAACTAGATGTTTTTCATATTTATTTAATTGAATACAATTCATACACTAGAAACAATAGTTCTTGTTTATTCTAGATTACGCAGTAAAATTACAGTAACATGAAATCAAATTAAATTGTATTGCAAAAGAAAAGATTTGCACAAAGCTCAACTTTTTTTGCAATCTTTATAATATGATAAACTAACACTTTAATTCGGGATGGGTAATGAAATTGAATAGTCAGCTAAACTAGTTTTACATACAACGTGATAAATATTTCTTATCATGGTTGATATAATTAGAATTAAATATTTGTATTTTTAATAAAGATTGTTTTTTTCTATATTGGTGTTGCTGAATTTGGAGTGCGTCTAACAACTGATGGCTATATGACGTTGTGTTACGTGTTTTTTTATCATTATTATTTATTTATTTTTATCCATGCCCGTTTCCAATTTTGGCCTCCTTTCGAAAGTGTCTTAACAAATGTTTTTCTAAAAGAACTGTTTGTTAGTCTGTCGCTCAGCCTCTTTTTTTTCAAAAAGAGTAGTAGGTATAGAAGGATAAGGCTAAGATAGGGCTAGTGGTTAACTAATTGCTCTTGCTACACTCAGTTATTGAAGGATTGGAAGGGTGGGATGGAACTTGAGACATCACAAAAACTCATGCCTTCAAATAAAAATCTATAAATAAATAAAAAAATGCTGTTCGTACTGAGACTCGAACCCGTGAGATCCGGCACGGAAGCCAACAACGCTAACCGTTGCATCATAAACCCAATATTTATTGATTAGTAATCGAGGAAAAATGATAATTATACCATAAAAAAATACTTTTTAATATTGAAAACAAATCGTCTTTGAAAACTTAGTATTTAGTCTGTGGGCCGAAGTAAACGTTATTTTGTCGTGTATCAATTTTGAGTGAAAAAAGATATTGACATACATATTTTGGGCGAATTGTGAAAAATGTCGTCTGAAGTTTGAAGTACAAAAGCAAAATCAAGAGTGAAGTATTTTAAAAAGAATGAAAAGTACAAAGCACACATTTACTTAACATCTCGAAGACATTTTGTTTATCATATTTAAGCGACATATTTGCAAATTTAACTGGCAGCAAAAGATTTATATTTTGGATGGCGTAAACAAAACAAAAAATTGTCTCACAATTTAACTATGGAAATATTTATTCGTCTGAGAAATGTCAGTTTCATTCAATTTTTCAACTCAACTAAATTTTTTCGCTGTAGAAAGCAACGTCTTAAGTTTTTCTTATTTGTTTTTTTAACATATTTTTTGAAAGCAATTGTTTTTTATGCTTCGTTGAAAGCGTCGAAACATTTACGAGCGCTTTATTTTTCTTAACTACTTTATTGTGAATTTGAATGTTGGTATAATTATTAAAATAAAATTTATATTTCTTTATTATTACTACGAGCTATACAGCATTTTGATTTAAATACTTCTTTTGTTTTCAAGCATTAGCTATTTTATCAATCTCTTAAACAATTGAATTTAATTTATTTATTAAAGAACCAGTCTTGAATGGCTTGCACGATTCTAGAACTCTTTATTAATTGCATATTAAGTTATCGCTTTATTTTCGTTATTTAACAGTAAATAAATAAGCTACAAATAAAATAAACTACACTGGTCAATATTTTAATAACGTTTCAGTGTGTTGGTTTTTAGATTATAAATAAAAGATTCAGTAATTAATTCTTGGTATATGATAATTAACAGTGCTTTATAACAGGGCTTCTCAACAGAGGGCAACAGATTTTTTTTTAGTGGAGCCACAGTATAGTTTGGGGAGGGGGGGCACGAACAAATATTGCGAAATCCGAAAAATTATAAATTGGAATGTCTGAAAAGAGTTTAAAAAAAAGGTGTCACGGCGTTCATGATGAGAAGACGAAAAATTCCTGGTAGAAGTTTATATTAGAAATTCCTGGGTTTTAAAAATTAGAAATTCTGGGAAAAGACCTATAAAAAAGTGTCGCGTCTTTTCGTTTCCAATTATAACACTTACACTTCAATAGTACAAAACAGGTATGGGGTCCATCGAAAAATAAGACACTCGAAAAGGGCCACGTTCCCAAAAAGGTTGAGAAACGCTGATTTATATAATATAACTAAAATTTAAAATGATCAAATGTACTCTTACTAAAGTATACTCATTTTATGTATGACCCAGAGTTTGGCCTTTCACCTAACAATCATTTTGAGTATGTTCGTCTATGCACTTGAACGTCAGAAATTGTCGAAAAGCCATGCCCGGTCGTAAGTGACAAAACCTATGGAATAATACAATATTTGAAGATTTAAATTTCAAATGAAAGTTTTTTGCAAAGAGTTTTCTAACATACCTAAATTACTGTATATATATAATTATTTAAATACCGTTTACTTTTTACGTTTTAATAAATTATTAGTCTCCGTTATTTTTTTTCATTTTATGTTAGCTACTGGATACTTTTACATGTATGTATATAATTGTAAAATGGGGAATGGAGTCAAAATGGTGGGGGTTTCTTGTACAGAGGTATTACTTTTTGTGTGTGTCATAAATATACCCAAAAACCTTTCTATAAGATTTTTGTATTGGGGTTTTATGTTTTGCATATTAATGGAAGAAATAATTTCAAAGGCCTTAGGCTAGATGAAGAATCTGCTTTAACATAATGCGTATATTTCGATTCCACCGTATGTTCTTTGATAACATTAATACAATACAAACATAAACACGGATTGCTGAGAATTTATTTTGAAATATATGATAATGTTTTATTAATACGAAATCAAAGTAAAAAATATTCGAATTTCCACAAGAAAAATATGTTTTGGAATGCTTTTTAAAATATTTATTTTCAGTAAAAGTAAGAGCGATGTAATAATAGTGTTTTAAAATGTTAAGAAATGATTAAATACAACGAAAGGAATACACATACATTAATTCGACTGCAGAAAGACAAAAAGACGTAACCTACAGCTTTTTCAAAACAGTTTTTTCGATAGTAACAATGTATACGTACATCCTAATACACGTTCTATCAAAAAGACTTATTCTGCAAATGCTGTGTTAGAATCTAAATTGATCTTTTATGTTTGAAAAATGAGCCTGTGAAAGTTGAGACCAGGAAAAAGAACTTACAAAAATGTTGCAAATTAATTTTAGATTGATTCGATAAAACACCAGCTTATTAAATCTTTGTGCAATTCAAGAATGCGTATGTTTAATATTTTGACTTTGACCAAAAATATTCATAAAATGTCGTTTGAGCCTTCTGTAAAGTTTATAATGTGTAGTTTACGTCCTTTTGATTTGTTTATATATATTTTTTTATAAATATAAGTATACTCATTAGCTATTGAAAGTGACACCGGTGTTTGTTTAAAGTTAAATATTGTAAAATATTTACGCTACCTAGTTATGTTTTTTTCAGTACGTACATATTTTGTCTAGCAATCGACCAAAAAAATAGATTTAATTCAAAATATGTAACTCTTTTTAAGGAGTGACTAAATTGTAAAAAAAATAACTAAGAAAGGGAATGATAGGCAATGAATGTCTATGATGATTAAAAGAAGTAAAAGCAAACCAATACATTTATTAAATACACGCCGGATAAAAAATCATTAAAAGAGATTTTTATCCATATCCTCTCCCAATGGCCTCCTAATAAACGTATCTCAACAGAATTTTTTGTACGAAAACTGTTACTCAGTCACTCAACCTCTCTTGTTTTCAAAGAGATTAAGTAGTAGGGATAGAAAGATAAGGGTAGGACAGCACTAGTGGTAAACTAATCTCTCACGCTACGCTCAGTTGTTAAAGTATTGGAAATGGTAGGAGATGCATCATAAACACCCATGCCTTCGAACAGAAATTGATAAATTGATTGAAAGAATGCTGTTCGTACTGCGACTTGAACCCGTGAGGTCTAGCACAATTCTAACCACAATTCTAACCGCTGCGCCATTGAACCCGACATATTTACTTTTGATTAATAAATTTAGTTTTGTAAGCTATGCCCAAGAATGCGAACTTACTATGCAGGCTTAAAAGTTAAACTAGGAATGTATTTTCGACTTGTTTTTAAAGTTTAAATTTAAATTTCATTATTCTAAATAAAGCTTAAAAAAGAGTTTTATAAATTATTTTTTCTCCACCGATCATTCCAAACGCGTGACTTTTTTCACACCTTTAATAAAATTCCAATTATAAATTTATTTTTAAAAAATTCGAGGAATGACAAAGCACAAGTTCTTTAGTGTCGCATTTTCGGAATTTAATTCCATCAAAAACACATTTTATCTAAGTCTAGCCACTATCATTAATTTTTAATTAAACTCCATCTTGTGATGGCACTGCGTTATTTTACACTGTTTGACTTTTGAATGAGTTTGCCGAATCAATGTCACCATTTTCCCTCTGAAAAGCATCTGTAATTAATCGTCTCAAAGCTTCTTCTCAGATGCGAATAGGTACCCTTGTTAAGTGATCTTCAAAGAGTATTCTCAGCTACTATAAATTATTTCTTGAATGCACAGAATACAGAAGAATTTAGAAGCTACATTAATTCGTAAAATAAATTGAGCATTAAAATTCTATCACAATCTGTTAACACAATTACTTCAAGATTTTTAACCGAAAAAATATGTTACTGAAATATATTTTACTAAATTTATGATTATTTTTGAGCTTATTCTGTTTCAAATAATATAATTTACCATCTCAAAACATTTAAAAAATATTTTTCAGTGAACCAACCATTTAAAACTAACGATTTATTTTATTTTTATTTGACAGTTAGTATTAGCTGTTTACCTGGTAAAAAAAGCCGATTTTTATATAAATAATTGATCAATGTGCGCTATAAAACAAGTTGGTAATATCATGTTAGAGAATTTCTACCAGTATGTTTATCAAAACTTATAATACAGTTTTTAGCTTATACCGTAGGCTGCAAATCATAGTATAGAGCTAATTTATGTGGTGTTTTATTTTTATTTTCACATCTATCCAGTCCAAAATAGAATACAAAGATAACGATTACTTTTTCTATCTTAACTCCATCCCTGTACACTTATTTTTTGTTTTAATTCTTAATAGTGATTCCATTTTCTTTGTATTTTCTTGCTAGCAGAAACTGTTCAAAATAGCTACTTATCATAAAATTTTGACGAAAAGAAATTAAAAAGCGGATTTTTTAATAAAAAATAAGTAAATTAAAATCTCGAAATTTCTCACCCCTTTTTTACTTTACAAAGTGTGTAAATTAAACATTTTAAGATTATATCCATATTTACATTTCTCATTATCAAATGTTTATGATAACACACAAAATCGTTTAATACACTCGATTCATATCGACTGTAGAAAAGAAAAAGGAAGTAGCAAATTTTCCAGCAGTCACAAAAAACATATTTTGATGATTTTCGGCCATATGCAAATTACGAAATAAACTCAACCTTGAAGTGCACGGACACTTCTAAACTGGTGTTTAATTGACATAGTCTAATATTTATTTAAGAAATTGTCTAGAAAAAAGCTTTTTTTCAGTCTTTTTTCTTTGTTTCAATTTTCACAAGCCAATCTTTTTGCAAACTTAAAAGCTAGATTTAGATACTAGTTAGGCATTTTCAGCTTACATCCTTTTGATAGAACGTGTATCAAGTTAGATACATTGTGATTATCAAAAAAAATGGTTTTGAAAAACTGTGGGTTACGTCCTTTTTCCTTTCCACAGCCGATATAACATATGCACAAAAAGTTTACTTATTGCTTTATAAATTAATCCTCATTTTGAACTGGTATGATGTTTTTCAAAGAGGCGAAAAATATGTATAAAAAAATAAGAAGCATAATCAGTGGAATACCAAAAATATCAAAATAAATTTTATATTGAAAAAAATATTCTAAAAAGAATCTTATATTGTCAGATACCTACATGAAATTTTTCATTTTTCATTCTTATCGCCTGAAAAAATATTTATTACTTTCCAATACATTCTGTCATATTAGATACGATTAATGAACGCTTTGTAAATGGGGAAACAATCTATTATATTATTTACTTAATAATAGTCGATAATACATTTCGACGTAAAATGTAATTTGATTGCTACAAAATAATCTTATGCCTCTATTTAACGCCAGGAAAATTAATCGTTTGACATGTAATAACATTGGTGCTTATCCGACATCAATAATAGTTAATGAACGAACGCTCCATCGATTTGCTGTCAATAAAACTAGGTGCCAAGTCCTATTCATTTATGACATGTTTTACGACAGGTTTGAGAATCACTGAGGTCTGGCACTTGAGGCATGAATGTCGTTAGCTAAATATTTGCTGAACATGCTGTTTGAAGACGTCAAGGCAAAACCATGTTAACTGATGCTTTTGCCAAAAATGAGTTATAGCATGTTCTGTTCTAAATTTTGTATGCTCTTTCCGGTTATTTAACTTTAATTGCTCCAAAACGATCACATCTTATTATACAACTTTTAAATGTTGAATTTGTTAAATCGACTCTTCAATGAAGTAAAAATCTAAAAATAACGGCATGAATATGTTGAATGCGTAATTAACATGTTCTTGCTTTACTTATGTATGATGAATCAATAGGGCACTGACATGTAAATGAGGTAATCAAGCAATGTTTTAAGTGTTTTTTTTTTAATTAAAAAAAAAGCACATGGTTAACCTTATTTAATTAAGATAACACCATTCCTTGCGTCGATGAGATATTGTTGTTTCATACTTTTGGCCCAAGAATTGGTTCTGAAATCAATGGCGATTTTCTGACTTTTTAAGGGTTAACCTTCCATGGCTCGTTATTTGGAAGAGGTTAGTGGTAGCTATATTCGCCAAATTCTTATGCAAAATTTCTTTTGGCAAGATAAGAAACTGTCAAAGTTTTTAATGTAACAGTTCTTATTTTGACCTGCAAGAAGTCACTCCGTTCCATTAAAATACTTTAAAGTTGTAAAAAAATGTATATTTAAGGTAAAAAAATATAAAATAGCTTATGCAATAGTTTTCTTTATTATTAAACCACAATTATCAACATTTTTTCTAAAAAAATCCAATAATTAATGAAACATATGTCAATTCGCAAATGTCTTTTTTGTGAGTATTTTTTTTTTTTGCTTTAACGTCTGCATTTATTTGCGAGACATTTTATTATTTAATACATTTTATGTAGAATTTTTATGTATGCTTGACAAAGTAACAAAAGAGAGTATTTTTAAAATAAATTCACTTGTATAATAAGCCAATTAGTAGACTTGTTTGTATTCTATTTTTAAATTACAACGAGTTTTGTAAGAAAAGAATTGCATATTTCTACAGAAATTGGCTGAATGTATTTTTATATTATTTATTAATTCAGACATAGTGGCAAAAAAAACTATGAACAGTAGAGAGCATGAGAATGAAGGGAAGATAATGTGTAAGAACAACTTTTTTTGTAAAATAAATACAATTTGATTAAGTTAAATTAACATTGTATAATATGTGCAAACGAGTCAAGTATTAAATCCGACTAGTTACTGTGTGATAGAGGTCTGCACGGGCCCGGGCCTGGCCCACGGGCTCTTACCCGACCCGGTCCGTGGGCCGGGCTCGGGCGGGTAAGCGCAATCGAGAGTCGGGCTCGGGCCGGGCCGGGCTTTGGAATTTGGGATATAATGTTGGGAAAAATATACCAAATTGAGGATTTCAAATTCCTCGGTGAGCTAAAAAAAAAAAAGGACTTTCGGAGATAATCTGGGGAAAAAGTATACCAAATCGAGGATTTCAAATTTCTCGGTGCTTCGGGTCGGGTTCGGGTAACAAGTGCGGCATTAGACTCGGGCCCGGGCCGGGTCGGGCGTGAGTTTTTCGGGCTCGGACCGGG